>CAJHNH020004566.1:0-36095 GCA_905116865.2 Candidula unifasciata
AATAGACCCGGCTAGATGCAGAGTAGGTGAAACCTGGATTCTGATTTGGCATTTTGGTACAATGCTGGGGCAACAATTGAGATAACACTAAAAATGACGACCACAAGTGACAATTTTGGGCAGAATTTATGCCTTAGCGCGTTTGGCCAAACATTCAATATTTTCCAAAAAAGTTCGCCAATTTAGTCCTCAGTCTATCATTTTCACACTTAACGAGATACTCTAGATGATAATTGGACACTTTGGAGCTCGTTGGTGACAGAAAAATAGATAAGATAAAGTGAAAAAACAAATTTTACGAAGAAATGTTCCGAACAACTTGTTTGTGTCCTACCACTAAACAGTGAGTCCCAGTCATTATTTTACACATGAAATAGACACGCTAGATGCAGAGTAGGTAAACTGAATGTCTGATTTAGCATTTTGGAACAATCTCGGGGCAACAATTGAGATAGCATAAAAATGACAGCAAGTGACATTTTTTCCAGAATTTATGCCTTTCGCGTTTTGGTTAAAAAAATATTTTCCAAAAAGTTGCCATTTAGTTCTCAGTCTATCATTTCACACTTACCGAGATATCTCTAGATGAGAATTTGGGACACTTTGGAGCTCATATGTGACACGAAAATCTATAAGATAAAAGTGACAAACAAAGTTTACGAAGAAATGTTTTTCCAAAAAACTTGTTTTTGTGTCCTACCACTAAAACAGTGAGTTCCCATACAATTATTTTACCCATGAATAGACACGTGCTGGAATGCCAGAGTATTAAACTGGATGTCTGATTGGCATTTTATTACCAAACTGGGGGCAACAATTGAGATAACATAAAAATTGACCACAAGTTACTATTTTCCAGAATTTTCTGCCTTTCACGTTTGGCCAAAAAACATATTTTCTAAAAAGTTGCCCAATTTGAGTCTCAGTCTATCATTTTCACACTTAACGAGATACTCTAGATGAAAATTGGACACTTGTTGCAGCTCATAGTTGTCAGAAAAATGGATAAGATTGAAGTGAAAAACAAATTTTTCGAAGAATTTTTTCCTAACAACTTGTTTGTGTCCGCTACCACTAAACATTGAGTCCTCCCAGCAATTATTTTGCACATGAATAGAACCGCTTAGATGAAGAGTAGTGAAACTGGATGTCTTGATTTGGCATTTTTGTACTCTGATCTGGGGCAAAAAATTGAGATAACATAAAAATGACCACACCAGTGGACATTTTTTCCCAGAATTTATGCTTTCGCGTTTTGGCCAGAATAATATTTGGCGAAAAGTTGTCAATTTAATCTCAGTCTAATCATTTCACACTTGACGCGATACTCCTAGATGATAAATTGGACACTTTTGGAGCTTCGTTGTGAACATAACAAATAGAATAAGATAAAAGTGAAAACAAATGTTAACGAAGAATTGTTCCTAACAACTTGTTTGGTGTCCTGCCACGACATATTGAGTCCCCAGTCAATTATTTTACACATGAATAGACACGCCTAGATCATCGAGTAGTTAAAAACTGAATGTCTGATTTAGCATTTTGGAACAATCTCGTGGGCAACAATTGAGATACCATAAAAAATGACAGCAAGTGACATTTTTCCAGAATTTATTGCCTTGTCGCTTTGGGGTTAAACAAATATTTTTACCAAAAACTTGCCAATTTAGTCTCAGTCTAATCATTTCACACTTGACGATATACTCCTAGATGAGTAAATTGGACACTTTGGGAGCTCATAGGTGACATAAAAATAATTAAGATACAAGTGAAAAAACAAATTTTACGAAGAAATGTTCCTAACAACTTGTTTGTGTCCAACCACTAAACATTGAGTCAAAGACACTTTTTTTACAGCACGAATAGACAATGCTAGATGGAGAGTAGATAAAACTGAATGTCTGATTGGGCATTTTTAGGTGACACCTGGGGAGCAACAATTGAGATAACATAAAAATGACACAAGTGACTATTTTCCAGAAGTTTATGCCTTTCCACGTTTTTGGCCAATCATATTTTCGCAAAAATTTTGCAATTTAGTCTCAGTCTTAATCTTCTCACAAAAAGATTCACAATATACTCTAGATGAGAAATTGGGCACTTTGGAAGCTCCATAGGTGACAGAAAAAATAGATAAGATAAAAGTGAAAAACAAATTTAGCGAAGAGATTGTTCCTAACAACTTGTTTGTGTCCTACCACTAAACTTTGAGTCCCAGACCATTATTTTACACATGAATAGACACGCTAGATGCAGAGTAGTTAAACTGGATGTCCTGATTTGGCATTTTTTGGTACAATCTGGGGGTTAAAATTGAGATAACATAAAAATGACTACAAGTGAAATTTTTTTTCCAGAATTTATGCCTTTCGCGTTGGGGCCAAAATTATATTTGCAGAAAAGTTGCCAAATTAGGCTCAGTCTATCATTTCACACTTGTACGAGATACTCTAGATGAGAAATTTGGACACTTTGGAGCTCATATGTGACAGAAAAAAAGATAAGATAAAAGTGAAACCAAATTTTAACGAAGAAATGTTCCTAACAACTTGTTTGTGTCCTACCACTAATCATTGAGTTCCCAGACAATTATTTTACACATGAATAGACACGCTGGATGCAGAGTAGTTAACTGGATGTCTGATTTTGGCATTGTTTGGTACAACCTGGGGGCAACAATTGAGATAACATAAAAATGAACACAAGTGACTATTTTCCCAGAATTTATGCCTTTTCACGTTTGGCCCAAATCATATTTTCCAAAAAGTTGCCAATTTACTCTCAGTCTATCATTTCACACTTAACGAGATACTCTAGATTGAGAAAATTGGACACTTTGTATCTCATAGGTGACAGAAAAATAGATGAGATAAAAGTGAAAAAACAAATTTTAGACGAAGAATTGTTCCTAACAACTTGTTTTGTGTCCTACCACTAAACATTGAGTCCCAGACAATTAATTTTACACATGAATAGACACGCTAGATGCAGAGTAGTTTAAACTGAAATGTCTGATTTGGCATTTTGGTACAATCTTGGGGCAAAAATTGAGATAACATAAAAATGACTACAAGTGAGAATTTTTTCCAGAATTTAATGCCTTTCGTGTTTGGCCAAAATTATATTTGCAGAGAAGTTGCACAAATTAGTCTCAGTCTATCATTTCACACTTGACTGAGATACTCTAGATGAGAAATTGACACTTTGGAGCTCATATGTGACAGAAAAATAGATATGATAAAAGTGGAAAAAACAAATTTACGAAGAAATGTTTCCTAACTAACTTGTTTGGTGTCCTACCACTAAACAGTGAGTCCCAGACAATTATTTTTGCACATGATAGACACGCTGGATGCAGAGTAGTTTACAACTGGATGTCTGATTTGGCATTTTGGTACAATCTGGGGGCAACAATTGAGATAACATAAAAATGACCACATGTGACTATTTTCCAGAATTTATGCCTTTCACGTTTGGCCAAAATCATATTTTCCAAAAAGTTGCTAATTTATTCTCAGTCTATCATTTCATACTTAACGAGATACTCTAGATGAGAAATTTGACACTTTGGAGTTCATAGGTGACAGAAAAATAGATAAGATAAAAGTGAAAAACAGATTTTACGAAGAAATGTTCCAAACAACTTGTTTGTGTCCTACCACTAAACACTGAGACCCAGACAATTATTTTACACATGAATAGACACGCTAGATGCAGAGTAGTTAAACTGGATGTCTGATTTGGCATTTTGGTACAACCTGGGGGCAACAATTGAGATAACATAAACATGACCACAAGTGACTATTTTCCAGAATTTATGCCTTTCACGTTTGGCCAAAATCATATTTTCTAAAAAGTTGCCAATTTAGTCTGAGTCTATCATTTCACACTTAACGAGATACTCTAGATGAAAAATTGGACACTCTGGAGCTCATAGGTGACAGAAAAATAGATAAGATTAAAGTGAAAAACATATTTTCCGAAGAATTGTTTTCCTAACACTTGTTTGTGTCCTACCACTAAACAGTGAGTCCCAGACAATTATTTTACACATGAATATACACGTCTAGATGAAGAGTAGTTAAACTGATGTCTGATTTTGCATTTTTGTATAATCTGGGGGCAAAAATTGAGATAACATAAAAATGACCACAGTGACATTTTTCCACAATTTATGCTTTTCGCGTTTGGTAAAACAATATTTTTTCCAAAAAGTTTGCTAATTTTAGTCTCAGTATAGTCATTTCACACTTGACGATATACTCTTAGATGCGAAATTGGACACTTTGGAGCTCATAGGTGACAAAAATAGATAAGATGAAAGTGAAAAACAAATTTACGAAGAAAATGTTCCTAACAACTCGTTTGTGTCCTACCACTAAACAGTGAGTCCCCAGACAATTATTTTACACATGAATAGACACGCTAGATGCAGAGTAGTTGAACTGAATGTATGATTTGGCATTTTGGTACAATCTGGGGGCAACAATTGAGATAACATAAAAATGACCACAGTGACATTTTTCCAGAATTTATGCCTTTTTCGAATTTGGCCAAAATATTATTTGCAAAAAAGTAGCCAATTTAGTCCTCATTTATCATTTCCACTTGACGAGATACTTTAGATGAGAATTGGACACTTTGGAGCTCGTTGGTGACAGAAAAATAGATACGATAAAAGTGAAAAACAGAAATTTTTACGAAGAATTGTTCCTAACAACTTGTTTGTGTCGCTACGACTAAACAGTGAGTCCCATACAATTATTTTACACATGATAGACACGCTAGATGCAGAGTAGTTAAACTGGATGTTCTGATTTGGCATTTTTTTTTGTACATCTAGGGGGCAACAATTGGAGATATACATAAATATGACCCACACTTGACAATTTTTGCAGAATTTATGCCTTACGCGTTTGGCCAAAATATTTATTTGCGAAAAAATGTTGCCAAGTTAGTCTCAGTTTATCATTTCACACTTGACGAGATACTCTAGATGAGAAATTGGACACTGTTGGAGCTCGTTGGTGACAGAAAAAAAGATACGATAAAAGTGAAAAACAATTTTACGAAGAATTGTTCCTAACAACTTGTTTGTGTCCTACCACTAAACATTGAGTCCCAGACAATCATTTTACACATGAATAGACACTCTAGATGCAGAGTAGGTAAACTGAATGTCTGATTTGGCATTTTTGTACAATCTGGGGCAACAATTGAGATAACATAAAAATGACCAAAAGTGAAAATTTTGCAGAATTTTAGTGCCTTACGCGTTTGGGCCAAAAATTATTTGTGAAAAAAGTTTGCCAATTTAGTCTCAGTCTAATCATTTCACACTTGACTGAGATACTCTAGATGATAAATTGGACACTTTGGAGCTTCGTTGGTGACAGAAAATAGATACGATTAAAAGTAAAAAACAAATTTTACGAAAAATGTTCTAACAACTTGTTTGTGTCCTAGCACTAAAAGGCGGGTCCCAGACGAATTATTTTACACATGAATAGACAACGCTAGATGCGAGTAGTTAAACTGGATGTCTGATTTGGCATTTTGGTACAATCTGGAGGCAACAATTGAGATAACATAAATGACCACAAGTGACATTTTTTTCCAGAATTTATGCCTTTCGCTATTTGGCCAAAATAATATTTGCAAAAGAGTTGGCCAATGTTTAGGTCTCAGTCTATTATTTGACACTTGACGAGATACTCTAGATGAATAAATTGTACACTTTTGAGGCTCGTTGGTGACAGAAAAATAGATAAGTATAAAAGTGAAAAACAATGTTAACGAAGAAATGTTCCTAACAACTTGTTTTGTGTGTGTGCTACCACTTAAAAGCCGGTCCCAGACAATTATTTTACACATGAAAGACCACGCTAGATGCAGAGTATTTAAACTGGATGTCTGATTTTGGCATTTTTTTGTACAATCTGTTGGGGCAACAATTGAGATAACATAAAAATGAAGACCACATGTGACAATTTTTGCAGAATTGTGCCTTACCCGTTTGGCCAAAATAATATTTTGCAAAAAAAGTTGCCAATTTAGTCTCGTCTATCATTTCACACTTGACGAGATACTCTAGATGAGAAATTTGACACTTTGGAACTCATAGGTGGACAGAAAATAGATAAGATAAAAGTGAAAACAAATTTTACGATGAAATGTTCCTAACAATTTGTTTGTGTCCTACCACTAAACACTGAGTCCCAGACAATTATTTTACACATGAATAGACACGCTAGATGCAGAGTAGTTAAACTGATGTCTAAGATTTGCATTTTTGTACAATCTGGGGGGCAACAATTGAGATAACATAAAAATGACCACAAGTGACAATTTTGCAGAATTATGAATGCTTACCCGTTTGGCCAAAATAGATATTTGCAAAAAAGTTGCCAATTTAGTCTCAGTCTATCATTTCACACTTGACGAGATACTCTAGATGCGAAATTGGACACTTTGGAGCTCATAGGTGACAGAAAAATAGATAAGATAAAAAGTGAAAAACAAATTTTACGAAGAATGTTTCCTAACAACTTGTTTGTGTCCTAACACTAAACAGTGAGTCCCAGACAATTATTTTACTCATGAATAGACACGCTAGATGCAAAGTAGGTAAACTGAATGTCTGATTTGGCAATTTGGTACAATCTGGGGGCAACAATTGAGATAACATAAAAATGACCACATGTGACTATTTTCTAGAATTTATGCCTTTCACGTTTGGCTAAAATCATATTTGCAAAAGAGTTGCCAATTTAGTCCCAGTCTATCATTTCACATTTGACGAGATACTCTAGATGATAAATTGAACACTTTGGAGCTCGTTGGTGACAGAAAAATAGATACGATAAAAGTGAAAAACAAATTTTACGAAGAAATGTTCCTAACAACTTGTTTGTGTCCTACCACTAAAAAGCGGGTCCCAGACAATTATTTTACACATGAATAGACACGCTAGATGCAGAGTAGTTGAACTGAATGTATGATTTGGCATTTTGGTACAATCTGGGGGCAACAATTGAGATAACATAAAAATGACCACAAGTGACATTTTTCCAGAATTTATGCCTTGAGAATTTGGCCAAAATATTATTTGCAAAAAAGTAGCCAATTTAGTCTCAGTTTATCATTTCACACTTGACGAGATACTTTAGATGAGAAATTGGACACTTTGGAGCTCGTTGGTGACAGAAAAATAGATAAGATAAAAGTGAAAAACAAATTTTACGAAGAATTGTTCCTAACAACTTGTTTGTGTCCTACCACTAAACAGTGAGTCCCAGACAATTATTTTACACATGAATAGACACGCTAGATGCAGAGTAGTTAAACTGGATGTCTGATTTGGCATTTTTGTACAATCTGGGGGCAACAATTGAGATAACATAAATATGACCACAAGTGACAATTTTGCAGAATTTATGCTTTACGCGTGTTTGGCCAAAAATATTATTTTGCAAAAAAGTTGTCAATTTAGTCTCAGTCTATCATTTCACACTTGACGAGATAACTCTAGATGATAAATTGTACACTTTGGAGCTCGTTTGGTGACAGAAAAATAGATAAGATAAAAGTACAAAAACAAATTTTACGAATAAATGTTCCTAACAACTTGTTTGTGTCCTAGCACTAAAAGCGGGTCCCAGACAATTATTTTACACATGAATAGACACGCTAGATGCAGAGTAGTTAAACTGGATGTCCTGATTTGGCATTTTGGGTACAATCTGGATGCACAACAATTGAGATAACATAAAAATAACCACAAGTGACAGTTTTTGCAGAATTTATGCCTTACGCGTTTTTGACCAAAATAATATTTACAAAAAAGTTGCCAATTTAGTCCCAGTTTATCATTTCACACTTGACGAGATACTCTAGATGAGAAATTGGACACTTTGGAGCTCGTTGTAACAGAAAAATAGATACGATAAAAGTGAAAAACAAATTTTACGAAGAATTGTTCCTAACAACTTGTTTGTGTCCTACCAGTAAACATTGAGTCCCAGACAATTATTTTACACATGAATAGACACGCTAGATGTAGAGTAGGTAAACTGAATGTCTGATTTGGCATTTTGGTGCAATCTTGGGGCAACAATTGAGATAACATAAAATGACCACAGTGACAATTTTAGCAGAATTTATGCCTTACGCGTTTTGGCCAAAATAATATTTGCAAAAACGTTGCCCATGTTAGTCTCAGTCTATCATTTCACACTTGACGAGATACTCTAGATGATAAATTGGACACTATGGAGCTCGTTGGTGACAGAAAAATGGATAAGATAAAAGTGAAAAACAAATTTTACGAATATTTGTTCCTAATAACCTGTTTGTGTCCTACCACTAAACATTGAGTCCCAGACAATTATTTTACACATGAATAGACACGCTAGATGCATAGTAGGTAAACTGAATGTCTGATTTGGCATTTTGGTACAATCTGGGGGCAACAATTGAGATAACATAAAAATGACCACAAGTGACAATTTTGCAGAATTTATGCCTTACCCGTTTTGGCCAAAAAAATATTTGCAAAAAAGTTGCCCATTTAGTCTCTCAGTCTATCATTTCACACTTGACGAGATACTCTAGATGATAAATTGGACACTTTGGAGCTCATAGGTGTGTGACAGAAAAAATAGATAAGATAAAAGTGGAAAAACAAAATTTTACGAAAAAATGTTCCTAACAACTTGTTTGTGACCTACCACTAAACAGTGAGTCCCAGACAATTATTTTACACATGAATAGACACGCTAGATGCAGAGTAGGTAAACTGGATGAGTAATTTGGCATTTTTGGTACAATCTGGGGGCAACAATTGAGATAACATAAAAAATGACCACAAGTGACAATTTTTGCAGAATTTATGCCTTACCCGTTTGGCCAAAAAAATATTTGCAAAAAAGTTGCCAATTTAGTCTCAGTCTATCATTTCGCACTTGACGAGATACTCTAGATGATAAATTGGACACTTTGGAGCTCATAGGTGACAGAAAAATAGATAAGATAAAAGTGAAAAATAAATTTTACGAAGAAATGTTCCTAACAACTTGTTTGTGTCCTACCACTAAACAGTGAGTCCCAGACAATTATTTTACACATGAATAGACACGCTAGATGCAGAGTAGTTAAACTGGATGTCTGATTTGGCATTTTTGTACAATCTGGGGGCAACAATTGAGATAACATACAAATGACCACAAGTGACAATTTTGCAGAATTTATGCCTCAAGCATTTGATAAAATATTTTTTTGCAAAAAAGTTGCCAATTTAGTCTCAGTCTATCATTTAACACTTGACGAGATACTCTAGATGATAAATTGGGCATTTTGGAGCTCGTTGGTGACAGAAAAATAGATAAGATAAAAGTAGAAAAAAACAAATTTTACGCAAGAATTGTTCCTAACAACTTGTTTGTGTCCTAACCACTAAACAGTGAGTCCCAGACATATTATTTTTACACATGAATAGACACGCTAGATGCAGAGTAATTTTTAAACTGGATGTCTGATTTAATTTGTTCGCTAGATCTTCATTGGCTTAACTCGTTTGGCAATAATCAGATATTTGCTAATAAAGGTTGGCCAATTTTAAGTATGCAGTCTGATCATTTCACACTTGACCGAGATACTATTCGATGAGTAAAATCGGATCACTTTGGAGCTGCGATAGGTGAACAGACAAATAGATCAGTATAGAATTGCATAAAAAACAAGATTTTAGCTAAGAAATGTTTAGAAACAACTTAAGTATTGTGTCCCCTAGGGCCTACTAAACATCTAGTCCCAGATCTGACTTATTTTACACATTGAATAGATTTACGCTTAGATGCGAGAGTAGTTAAACTGATGTCTGGTTTATGCATTTTTATGAGCAATCTGGGGGCAGATCAATTGAGATAACAATAAAAATGACCATTAAGAGTGAGCAATTTAGCAAGATTTAATGTCCGTACTCATGTTACGACGAAAATAATATTTGCAAACAAGTTTGCAATTTTTAGTCTCAGTCTATCATTTCACACTTGACAGGATACTCTAGTTGATAAATTTGACACACTGTTGTTTTTGGAGCTCATAGTTGACAGAAAAATAAATAAGATAAAAGTGAAATAACAAATATTTCGAAGTAAAATGTTTTATTACAACTTGTTTGTGTCGCTATCCACTAATACATTTAGTCCTCTAGACATTTATTTTTAGCACATGCAATACTGACACGGCTAGATGCAGAGTATGTTAAACTGGATGTCTGAAGTGGCAGTTTTGTGAAACATCTAAGGACTTAACTGTATTGTGATAACATAAAATGAAATGAGCCTACTTAAGCTGATATTTTTTATAGAATTTCCTAGTGGCCTTAACGCTTTTTGCTATAAATAGGCATATTTGCAACGTAAAAAGTTTGCCAATTTATGTCTTCAGTCGTATCAGTTTCACCTTGACGAGCATACTCTATATGAGATAATTTGGACACTTTGGGGAGTTCTCTAATAGGTTGATCATGAAAAATATTTTGATATATTGATTAAAAGTTTGGAAAAATACAAATTTTTAACTAAGAATGAATTGTTTCGCTAAACAAACTTGTTTGTGGTCGCTACCACTAAAACATTTGTGAGTCCCAGGACAGTTAATTTATTTTACACATGAATAGACACGCTAGATGCAGAGTAGTATAAACTGGATGTCTGAATGTTGGCATTTTGTTACAATCTTCGTTCCTGGTCTGTGCCAACTATTGAGATATTACATAAACATAGTTAAATTCCACAAGTTTGAACAATGTTTTTCTTTCAGAATTTTATGCCTTTCGGCGTATTGGCCAAAATTTCGGATATTTGCTAAACAAATGTTGCCAATTTATGTATGGTCTGTCGGTCTATTCAGTTTCACTTACTTTGACTGAGATACTCTAGATGATTGAAAGTGGACATTCTTTGGAGTGGCTGCATTTGTAGTTGTGACATGAAAAAATAGATAAGTATTTTTATTTAAATTTTTTTTCTTTCTTTTTGAAGAAAACGCAATTTTACATTTTCTTAGAAATGTTTCCCTCAAACAACTTGGTTGTGTCCTACCACATAAACATATGACGTCCCAGACAATTATTTTTTACACTGAATAGGACACGCTAGATGCAGAAGTAGTTTAAACTGATGTCTGATTTTGGCATTTTTTTGTACAATCTTTGGGGCAAGCAATTGAGATGAAACATATAAAATGACGCACCAAGTGACATTTTTGCAGAAATTTATGCCTTACGCGTTTGGCCAAATTAATCAATTTTCCATGAAAAGTTCCGCCAATTTAGTCCTCAGTTGTATCATTTTCACACTTGTATCGAGATACTCTAGATGCATTTAATATTGGAGGACTTTGGAGCTCATATAGGTGGACAGAAAAATAGATAAGGATAAAAAAGGGATAAAACCAAATTTTAGAAGGAATGTTCCTACAACTCGTTTTTGTCTCTACCATTCTCAAAACATGGAGTTTCCTTTTAGACATTATTTTACACGTGAATAGACACGCTAGATGGGCAGAGTAGCGTTAATCTGCATTTGCTGATCTGGCATGTTTGGTACATTCTTGGGTCACAATTGATATAACATTTAAAAATGACCACTTTAAAGTGACATTGTTTGTAGAATTATATGCCCATCCACGTTTGGGGCCAAAATAATACTTTGCGGTGAAAAAGTTGGGCCAAATTTAGTCTGAGCTCTACTCATTTTCACACCTATGACGAGATACTTCTAGAATGAATATTAATTGGAGCACTTTGGAGCTCAATTGATAACAGAAAAAATATATATAGGATAAAAGTGAAAAACAAATTTTACGAAGAATTTGTTCCTAACAACTTGTTGTGTGTCCTACCGCTAAACAATGAGTCCCAGACAGATTATTTTAACGCATGAATTAGACGACAGAAGAGACTAGTATGGCAGAGTAGTTAGAACTGTATGTCTGATTTGGGGCATTTTTTGTATAAAAAAAAAAAAAAAAAAAAAAAAAAAAAAAAAAAAACAATCTGGGTGTGGCAAAAATTGAGATAAATAGTATGAAAATGGCCGCAAGTGACAATTTTGGCGATATTTATGCCTTATGAGTTTGGCGCAAAAATGAATATTTCCAAATAAATTATGGGCGCGAGATATTTGTCTCATTTTTATCATTTTATTCAAGCAGCTTGACGAGATAGCTCTATTGTATGATTAATTTGATCACGTGGTGAGCTCATAGGTGAGCAGGTAAAAACAATAATATAAAAGTGAAAAACAAATTTGACTAAGAAATTGTTCCTAATCTAAACTTTGTTGTGTCCTAACCACTAAATCCAAGTGAGTTTCCCAGACAAGTCTATTTTATACACTATGAGTAGACACGCATAGTATGGGGGCAGAGTTGGTAAATCTGAATGTCCTGATTTGGCATTTTGTGTACATATCTGGGGGGCTAGGTACTAATTGTGATAACATAAAAGGGCCATCAAGTGATCATTTTTAGAGAAATTTATGGGTCTCTTTCGCTTTTGGCCTAAATTGCATATTTTCCAAAAAAGTTTTCCAATATTAGTCCCTCAGTCTGACGCATTTGCCCGTACCTGAACAAAATACTCTTAGTATGATAATTTGCACACTTTGGAGTTAAATCATAGATTTACAGGGAAAAATAGTATAAGAATAAAAGGTGAGAATAGGCCAGTCTTTACGAAAAATTTTGCTGCTAACTAATTGATCGTGTCCTACCAACTACTCATATGAGTCGGCGCTAGACAATTGTTTTTGCGTACATTTTTTTTTACTGCTATATGCTCTGTTAGGTGAAGCACATGGATTTATGGATACTAGCATTATAGTAGGCATTTATAGATATAAAATAGTAAGATATATCATAATCCATCATTTTTTATTCGAAGATTTGTTTTAGAATTTGATTATTTTTTTTTTTTTCCTTCTAATCAATCTTGTTTTTGCTTTTGTCTTGGCCAATTGAGTCCCGACTAACATTGATGATTTCTCAGTCTAGTACAATTTTTTTTCTAGTATCATAATATTAGACTTTACCGCCTAGCTGCACACGGGGTTTGTGACAGAAAAAGTGGTATTAAGATAATCTCTGAATAAACTTTGCATTTGATAAAGTGAATTGTTGGTCGAGGCATAGTTGTCTGTGTGCTAGTCAACGATACTATCGTATCTCGATTACACAATTTAAATAACTTCAGTCATTTTTGGTGTTACGCTAGATTGCAGAGTAGTTGTACTGGCCTTCTGCTTTTAGGTCCCTATACATCCATTTGCATTATGTGACATACATATAATTTTGACGGCACAAGATGTATGTCTCTTACAAAAATCTATGGCCTTTAACGAGTTTTGGCCCTAAGAATCTATACTCTGCATAGAACAATTTGGGCCACTTTACTCTCAGATGTATCATTGTAAACTAGCTTGTACGTAGATAACTCTTGCCACTAAATCGTTGGTGATGGCAGAATTACTTGGTTACAGAAAAATGGTATAAGCTAAAAGTGATACACAATTCCACTTTTACGTCATAGAATTTGTTTTATATATACACATTTCCTTGTTTGTGTTCTAGGTGCCACTTTAAATCCTATGTGGAAGTCTCAGTATTTAATTTATTCTATAGGGGCTTACTATGTGAATAAGTAAGCACCGCTAAGATGCAGAGTAGGTAAACTGAAATGTCTGATGTGGCATTTTTGGTACTACATCTGGGGGCTAACAATTGATATAGAGATAACAAAAAAATGACCACATAGCTGACATTTTTCATCGGGAATTTGATATGCCTTTACGCGTTTGCGCCTATATAATGCATATTTTTCTGCAAAAAGTTGGCCAATTTAGTCTGCTAGTGTATCATTTCGCATGCACTCGGCGAGATACTCCTACTGATGTATAAATTAAACGCTTTGAAGGGCTCATAGGTGACAGAAAAATAGATATAGATAATAAGTGAATCATAAACATATTTTACTGAAGAAATGTTTCCTAACCACTTGTTTGTATCTTACCACTAAACAATGAGTTCTGCGCGAGCAATTTATTTTAGGCAGGCATGGAATAGACACGGCTTTAGATGCAGTGAAATAGGTAATTAGCTGAATGTTCTGATTTGGGCATTTTAGTTCAGATCTTGGGGCAAGCAATTGAGAATTTAACTATAAAATAAATTACCACATGTGAACAATTTTTCAAGAATTTTTGAGCTTTCATGCGTTTTCCGCCGAAAATGCATGTTTGCGCAAAATTCTGGCGCATATGTAGTGTCTTAGTCTTAATCATTTCACTATTTACCGAAGATACATCTAGTATGAGAAATTGGGACAACTTTTGTGAGGCTCATAAGGTGTACAGACAAATTAGATATAGATTAAAAGTGAGAAAACTATTTTTTACGAAGAACTGTTCATAACAGTACTTGTTTGTGTCATTAGCACTAAACAATGAGTGTCTTCCTAGTACAATTATTTTTTACACATGAAAGTAGACACGCTATATGCAGATTAGGTAAGGGTACGGAATGTCTGGATTTGTGCATTTTGATACAATTTGGGGTCACAATTGAGATAACATAAAAATGACCACAAGTGACGTTATTCCAGAATTTATGTCTTTCGCAAGTGCCACAATCATTTTTTATACGAATTTGCCATATAGCCTTAGGCTATCCATTTCACACTTGGCGAGATACTCAGATGAGACATTAAACACTTTGAAGCTCATAGGTGACAGCAAAATAGATAAAATAAAGTTGAAAAACCAGAATTTACGAAGAAATGTCCTAACAACTTGTATCTGTTTCTACACATTGACAGAGTCCACAGATACTCTAGTTGATAAATGAATGGACACGCTATATTGCAGAGTAGGCTAACTTGAATGTCTGATTTGGCATTTGGTACATCTGGGGGCAACAATTGAGATAACAAAAAAATTTTTTAACCACATGTGACCAATTTTCTAAAGAATTTAGCCTTTCGCGTTTAAGCCAAAATCATTTTCCAAAAAGTTGCCAATTTGTCTCAGTCTATCAGTTCACACTTACGAGATACACTAAATGAAAGTGGACAGTCTGGAACTCGCAGTGACAGAAAAATAGATAAGATTTTAGTCACATGAATTATACGACGAAATGTCCTAACAACTTGCATGAGTTCTAACCAGTAACAGTGAATTTCAGTCAATTTTTTTGCGCATGATTGACACGCTAGCTACAGAGTAGTTAAACTGGATGTCTGATTTGCATTTTAGTACAATCTGGGGGCGAACAATTGGAGATAACATAAACATGAAAGCACAAGTGGAACATTTTTATAGAATTTATGGCCTTTTTCGCGGTTTGGGCTCAAAGATCATAATTTCTTCCAAAAGTTGCGCGTAATTTTAGATCTACATGTCCTATGCATTTCACACTCGACGAGATACTGCTAGATGAATTTAAATTTGGACTATCTTTGAAGCTCATATGTGACCAGAAAACATAGATAAGATAATAAAATGGAAAAACGAAATTTTACGAGAAAATTTTCCTAACTCAATTGTTATGTTATCGCTAACAGGCCGGTACAATCGAGTGTCCCTATACAATATTTATTTTTAGGCTACATGAATAGATCACTCTAGTACTATGTTCAAAGTATTTAATACTGAATGTTCTGATTTTGGCATTTTTGTTCAATTTGGGGGCCAAAAAATTGATATCATCATAAAAATGGCCACTACCTAGTGACAATTTTACGAGAATTCTATGGCCTTTACGAGTTTGGGGACATCGAAAATCATATATTGCAAAAAAGTTGGCCTAATTTAGTCATCAGTGTATCATGTCGCTGATCTCGACGAGATCCTCTAGATGATAAAGTTGGACACTTTTGAAGCCATAGGTGACAGAAAAAATAGTAAGTAAAAGTGAAAAACAATTTTACGAAGAAATGTTCCTAACACTTGTTTGTTTTTCTACCACTAAACAGATGAGTCCCAGACAATTATTTTACACATGATAGATACGCCTAGCTGCAGAGTAGGTAAACTGAATGTCTGAAATGTTCTAACAACTTGTTGTGTGTCTACCACTAAACAATGAGTCCCAGACAATTATTTACACATGATGCACGCTAGATGCAGAGTAGTAAACTGAATGTCTGATTTGGCATCTTGGTACAATCTGGGGGCAACAATTGAGATAACAAAAAATGACCACATGTGACAATTTTTGCAGAATTTGCCTTTCCGTTTGCCAAAATCATATTTGCCAAAAAGTTGCCAATTTAGTCTCAGTCCTATCATTTCACATTTTGACGAGATACTCTAGAGGAGAAATTGTACACTTTTGGAGCTCATAGGTGCAGACAAAATAGATAAGATAAAATGAAAAACAATTTTACAAAGAATTGTGTCCTAACACTTGTGTGTGTCCTGCCCCCACCACTAAACAGTGAGTTCCCTAGACAATTGATTTACACATGAATAGACACGCTATGATGTCACGGAGTTTGTAAACTGAAATTTCTAGATTTGGCATTTGGGTAGGCGAATCTTGGGGGCAACAATTTGAGATAACATAAAAATGACGCACGAAGTTGACTATTATTCCAGAATTTAGTGGCGCTTTTGCGCCGTTTTGGCAAATCATATTTTCGGCAAAAAGTTGCCGACTTTAGTCTCAGTCTTAATCATTTCCTTACGAGCTTGACAGGTTATTACACTAGATGTAGTTATTGGACACAGTTGGAGGCTCTATGTAGGTGGACGCGAAAATAGCTTAGATCAGAAGTAGAAAAAGCAATATTTTAGCGAAGAAAATTTTCCTAAGCAACTTGTGTGTGTCGCGACCACTAACCAATGAGTTTTTCAGTACATTATTTTAGCACATGAATAGTACACGATATAGCCTAGAATGCAGTGAGTAGTTTAAACTGAATGTCTGGATTTGGCATTTTGGGTTGGTTTGAAATTTGGGGGTCAACAATTGAAGGATAACCATTAAAAATGACGTCACAAGTGACATTTTCATACAGAAATTATGCCTTTGCGGCGTTTTTGCCAAAATCATATTTTCCAAAAAGTTGCCATTTAGTCTCAGTCTATCATTTCACACTCGGCGAGATACTCTAGATGAGAAATTAAACACTTTGAAGCTCATAGGTGACAGAAAATAGATAAGATAAAAGTGGAAAACAAATTTTACGAAGAATGTTCCTAACAACTTGTTTGTGTCCTACACTAAACAGTGAGTTTACCAGACATTATTTTACACTGAAATAGACCCCTAGATGCAGGTAGTAAACTGACGTCTGATTTTGGCTTTTGGTTCAATCTGGGGGCAACATTGAGGATAACAATAAAAATGACACAATTGACTTTTTCCAGAATTTATGCCTTTCGCGTTTGACCAAAATCATTTTTTTCCAAAAGTTGCAATTTAGTCTCAGTCTATCTTTCACACTTGGCGAGATTACTCTATATGAGACATTAAACACTTTGAAGCTCATAGGTTACAGAAAAATAGATAGAAATAAAAGTGAAACCAATTTTACGAAGAAATGTTCCTAACAACTTGTTTGTGTCCCTACCACTAAACAGTGAGTCCCAACATGATTTTTACACATGATAGACCACGCTAGATGCAGATGTAGGTAAATGATGTCTGATTTGGCATTTGTACAATCTGGGTCAACAATTAGAGATAACATAAAATGACCACAAGTGACATTTTCCAGAATTTATGCCTTCGCGTTGGCTCAAAATCATTTTTTGCCAAAAGTTGCCAATTTGTCGCAGTCTATCATTCACACTTGGCAGATACTCTAGATGAGCAATTAAACACTTTGAAGCTCATAGGTGACAGAAAAATAGATAAAATAAAGTGAAAAACAAATTTTTACAGAGAAATGTTCCTTAACAACTTGTTTGTGTCCTACCATAAACAGTGAGTCCCAGAGAACAATTATTATACACATGAATAGACCCGCTTAGATGCAGAGTAGTTAAACTGGATGTCTGATTTGGCATTTTGGTACAACTCTGGGGGCAACCAATTGAGATAACATAAAAATACCACAAGTGACATTTTTCCAGAATTTATGCCTTTCGCGTTTGGCCAAAAATCATATTTGCAAAAAAGTTGCCAATTTAGTCTCAGTCTATCATTTCACACTTGACGAGATACTCTAGATGAGAAATTGGACACTTTGGAGCTCATAGGTGAACAGAAAAATAGATAAGATAAAAGTGAAAAACAAATTTTACGAAGAAATGTTCCTAACAACTTGTTTGTGTCCTAACCACTAAACAGTGAGTCCCAGACAATTATTTTAACACATGAATAGACACGCTAGATGCAAAGTAGGTAAACTGATGTCTGATTTGGCATTTTTGTACAATCTGGGGGCAACAATTGAGATAACATAAAAATGACCACAAGTGACATTTTTTCCAGAACTTATGCCTTTCGCGTTTGGCCAAAATCATTTTTTTCCAAAAAGTTGCCAATTTAGTCTCAGTCTATCATTTCACACTTGACGAGATACTCTAGATGAGAAATTGGACACTTTGAAAAAGCTCATAGGTGACAGAAAAATAGATAAGATAAAAGTGAAAAACAAATTTTACGAAGAAATGTTCCTAACAACTTGTTTGTGTCCTACCACTAAACAGTGAGTCCCAGACAATTATTTTACACATGAATAGACACGCTAGATGCAGAGTAGTGTAAACTGAATGTCTGATTTGGCATTTTTTGGTACAATCTGGGGGCAACAATTGAGATAACATAAAAATGACCACAAGTGACATTTTTCCAGAATTTATGCCTTTCGCGTTTGGCCAAAATCATATTTTCCAAAAAGTTGCCAATTTAGTCTCAGTCTATCATTTCACACTTGACGAGATACTCTAGATGAGAAATTGGACACTTTGGAGCTCATAGGTGACAGAAAAAATAGATAAGATAAAAGTGAAAAACAAATTTTTACGAAGAAATGTTCCTAACAACTTGTTTGTGTCCTACCACTAAACATTGAGTCCCAGACAATTATTTTACACATGAATAGACACGCTAGATGCAGAGTAGGTAAACTGAATGTCTGATTTGGCATTTTTGGTACAATCTGGGGGCAACAATTGAGATAACATAAAAATGACCACAAGTGACATTTTTCCAGAATTTATGCCTTTCGCGTTTGGCCAAAATCATATTTTTCAAAAAAGTTGCCAATTTAGTCTCAGTCTATCATTTCACACTTGACGAGATACTCTAGATGAGAAATTGGACACTTTGGAGCTCATAGGTGACAGAAAAATAGATAAGATAAAAGTGAAAAACAAATTTTACGAAGAAATGTTCCTAACAACTTGTTTGTGTCCTACCACTAAACAGTGAGTCCCAGACAATTATTTTACACATGAATAGACACGCTAGATGCAGAGTAGGTAAACTGAATGTCTGATTTGGCATTTTGGTACAATCTGGGGGCAACAATTGAGATAACATAAAAATGACCACAAGTGACATTTTTCCAGAATTTATGCCTTTCGCGTTTGGCCATAATCTTTTTTTCCCAAAAAGTTGCCAATTTAGTCTCAGTCTATCATTTCATACTTGACGAGATACTCTAGATGAGAAATTGGACACTTTGGAGCTCATAGGTGACAGAAAAATAGATAAGATAAAAGTGAAAATCAAACTTTACGAAGAAATGTTCCTAACAACTTGTTTGTGTCCTACCACTAAACAGTGAGTCCCAGACAATTATTTTACACATGAATAGACACGCTAGATGCAGAGTAGGTAAACTGAATGTCTGATTTGGCATTTTGGTACAATCTGGGGGCAACAATTGAGATAACATAAAAAATGACCACAAGTGACATTTTTGCAGAATTTATGCCTTTCGCGTTTGGCCAAAATCATATTTTCCAAAAAAGTTGCCAATTTAGTCTCAGTCTATCATTTCACACTTGACGAGATACTCTAGATGATAAATTGGACACTTTGGAGCTCATAGGTGACAGAAAAATAGATAAGATAAAAGTGAAAAACAAATTTTACGAAGAAATGTTCCTAACAACTTGTTTGTGTCCTACCACTAAACAGTGAGTCCCAGACAATTATTTTACACATGAATAGACACGCTAGATGCAGAGTAGTTAAACTGAATGTCTGATTTGGCATTTTGGTACAATCTGGGGGCAACAATTGAGATAACATAAAAATGACCACAAGTGACATTTTTCCAGAATTTATGCCTTTCGAGTTTGGCCAAAATCACATTTTCCAAAAAAGTTGCCAATTTAGTCTCAGTCTATCATTTCACACTTGACGAGATACTCTAGATGAGAAATTGGACACTTTGGAGCTCATAGGTGATAGAAAAATAGATAAGATAAAAGTGAAAAAAAAACAAATTTTACGAAGAAATGTTCCTAACAACTTGTTTGTGTCCTACCACTAAACAGTGAGTTCCAGACAATTATTTTACACATGAATAGACACGCTAGATGCAGAGTAGGTAAACTGAATGTCTGATTTGGCATTTTGGTACAATCTGGGGGCAACAATTGAGATAACATAAAAATGACCACAAGTGACATTTTTCCAGAATTTATGCCTTTCGCGTTTGGCCAAAATCATATTTTCCAAAAAGTTTGCCAATTTAGTCTCAGTCTATCATTTCACACTTGACGAGATACTCTAGATGAGAAATTGGACACTTTGGAGCTCATAGGTGACAGAAAAATAGATAAGATAAAAGTGAAAACAAAATTTTACGAAGAAATGTTCCTAACAACTTGTTTGTGTCCTACCACTAAACAGTGAGTCCCAGACAATTATTTTACACATGAATAGACACGCTAGATGCAGAGTAGGTAAACTGAATGTCTGATTTGGCATTTTGGTACAATCTGGAGGCAACAATTGAGATAACATAAAAATGACCACAAGTGACATTTTTGCAGAATTTATGCCTTTCGCGTTTGGCCAAAATCATATTTTGCAAAAAAGTTGCCAATTTAGTCTCAGTCTATCATTTCACACTTGACGAGATACTCTAGATGAGAATGGCGAGATACTCTATTCAAACACACTTGAAGCTCATAGGTGACAGAAAAATAGATAAAATAAAAGTGAAAAACAAATTTTACGAAGAAATGTTCCTAACAACTTGTTTGTGTCCTACCACTAAACAGTGAGTCCCAGACAATTATTTTACACATGAATAGACACGCTAGATGCAGAGTAGGTAAACTGAATGTCTGATTTGGCATTTTGGTACAATCTGGGGGCAACAATTGAGATAACAAAAAAATGACCACAATGTGACAATTTTGCAGAATTTATGCCTTTCGCGTTTGGCCAAAATCATATTTGCAAAAAAGTTGCCAATTTAGTCTCAGTCTATCATTTCACATTTGACGAGATACTCTAGATGAGAAATTGTACACTTTGGAGCTCATAGGTGACAGAAAAATAGATAAGATAAAAGTGAAAAACAAATTTTACAAAGAATTGTTCCTAACAACTTGTTTGTGTCCTACCACTAAACATTGAGTCCCAGACAATTATTTTACACATGAATAGACACGCTATATGCAGAGTAGGTAAACTGAATGTCTGATTTGGCATTTTGGTACAATTTGGGGGCAACAATTGAGATAACATAAAAATGACCACAAGTGACATTATTCCAGAATTTATGCCTTTTGCGCTTGGCCAAAATCATATTTTCCAAAAAGTTGCCAATTTAGTCTCAGTCTATCATTTCACACTTGACGAGATACACTAGATGAGAAATTGGACACTTTGGAACTCATAGGTGACAGAAAAATAGATAAGATAAAAGTGAAAAACAAATTTTACGAAGAAATGTTCCTAACAACTTGTTTGTGTCCTACCACTAAACAGTGAGTCTCAGACAATTATTTTACACATGAATAGACACGCTAGATGCAGAGTAGTTAAACTGGATGTCTGATTTGGCATTTTTGTACAATCTGGGGGCAACAATTGAGATAACATAAAAATGACCACAAGTGACATTTTTCCAGAATTTATGCCTTTCGCGTTTGGCCAAAATCATATTTTGCAAAAAAAGTTGCCAATTTAGTCTCAGTCTATCATTTCACACTTGACGAGATACTCTAGATGAGAAATTGGACACTTTGGAGCTCATAGGTGACAGAAAAATAGATAAGATAAAAGTGAAAAACAAATTTTACGAAAAAATGTTCCTAACAACTTGTTTGTGTCCTACCACTAAACAGTGAGTCCCAGACAATTATTTTACACATGAATAGACACGCTAGATGCAGAGTAGGTAAACTGAATGTCTGATTTGGCATTTTGGTTCAATCTGGGGGCAACAATTGAGATAACATAAAAATGACCACAAGTGACATTTTTCCAGAATTTATGCCTTTCGCGTTTGGCCAAAATCATATTTGCAAAAAAGTTGCCAATTTAGTCTCAGTCTATCATTTCACACTTGACGAGATACTCTAGATGAGAAATTGGACACTTTGGAGCTCATAGGTGACAGAAAAATAGATAAGATAAAAGTGAAAAACAAATTTTACGAAGAAATGTTCCTAACAACTTGTTTGTGTCCTACCACTAAACAGTGAGTCCCAGACAATTATTTTACACATGAATAGACACGCTAGATGCAGAGTAGTTAAACTGGATGTCTGATTTGGCATTTTGGTACAATCTGGGGGCAACAATTGAGATAACATAAAAATGACCACAAGTGACAATTTTGCAGAATTTATGCCTTTCGCGTTTGGCCAAAATCATATTTGCAAAAAAGTTGCCAATTTAGTCTCAGTCTATCATTTCACATTTGACGAGATACTCTAGATGAAAAATTGGACACTTTGGAGCTCATAGGTGACAGAAAAATAGATAAGATAAAAGTGAAAAACAAATTTTACAAAGAAATGTTCCTAACAACTTGTTTGTGTCCTACCACTAAACATTGAGTCCCAGACAATTATTTTACACATGAATAGACACGCTAGATGCAGAGTAGGTAAACTGAATGTCTGATTTGGCATTTTGGTACAATTTGGGGGCAACAATTGAGATAACATAAAAATGACCACAAGTGACATTTTTCCAGAATTTATGCCTTTCGCGTTTGGCCAAAATCATATTTTCCAAAAAGTTGCCAATTTAGTCTCAGTCTATCATTTCACACTTGACGAGATACTCTAGATGAGAAATTGGACACTTTGGAGCTCATAGGTGACAGAAAAATAGATAAGATAAAAGTGAAAAAACAAATTTTACGAAGAAATGTTCCTAACAACTTGTTTGTGCCCTACCACTAAACAGTGAGTCCCAGACAATTATTTTACACATGAATAGACACGCTAGATGCAGAGTAGTTAAACTGGATGTCTGATTTGGCATTTTTGTACAATCTGGGGGCAACAATTGAGATAACATAAAAATGACCACAAGTGACATTTTTCCAGAATTTATGCCTTTCGCGTTTGGCCAAAATCATATTTTCCAAAAAAGTTGCCAATTTAGTCTCAGTCTATCATTTCACACTTGACGAGATACTCTAGATGAGAAATTGGACACTTTGGAGCTCATAGGTGACAGAAAAATAGATAAGATAAAAGTGAAAAACAAATTTTACGAAGAAATGTTCCTAACAACTTGTTTGTGTCCTACCACTAAACAGTGAGTCCCAGACAATTATTTTACACATGAATAGACACGCTAGATGCAGAGTAGTTAAACTGGATGTCTGATTTGGCATTTTGGTACAATCTGGGGGCAACAATTGAGATAACATAAAAATGACCACAAGTGACAATTTTGCAGAATTTATGCCTTTCGCGTTTGGCCAAAATCATATTTGCAAAAAAGTTGCCAATTTAGTCTCAGTCTATCATTTCACACTTGACGAGATACTCTAGATGAGAAATTGGACACTTTGGAGCTCATAGGTGACAAAAAAAATAGATAAGATAAAAGTGAAAAACAAATTTTACGAAGAAATGTTCCTAACAACTTGTTTGTGTCCTACCACTAAACAGTGAGTCCCAGACAATTATTTTACACATGAATAGACACGCTAGATGCAGAGTAGTTAAACTGGATGTCTGATTTGGCATTTTGGTACAATCTGGGGGCAACAATTGAGATAACAAAAAAATGACCACAAGTGACAATTTTGCAGAATTTATGCCTTTCGCGTTTGGCCAAAATCATATTTGCAAAAAAGTTGCCAATTTAGTCTCAGTCTATCATTTCACACTTGACGAGATACTCTAGATGAGAAATTGGACACTTTGGAGCTCATAGGTGACAGAAAAATAGATAAGATAAAAGTGAAAAAACAATTTTACGAAGAATTGTTCCTAACAACTTGTTTGTGTCCTACCACTAAACATTGAGTCCCAGACAATTATTTTACACATGAATAGACACGCTAGATGCAGAGTAGGTAAACTGAATGTCTGATTTGGCATTTTGGTACAATTTGGGGGCAACAATTGAGATAACATAAAAATGACCACAAGTGACATTTTTCCAGAATTTATGCCTTTTGCGTTTGGCCAAAATCATATTTTCCAAAAAGTTGCCAATTTAGTCTCAGTCTATCATTTCACACTTGACGAGATACTCTAGATGAGAAATTGGACACTTTGGAGCTCATAGGTGACAGAAAAATAGATAAGATAAAAGTGAAAAACAAATTTTACGAAGAAATGTTCCTAACAACTTGTTTGTGTCCTACCACTAAACAGTGAGTCTCAGACAATTATTTTACACATGAATAAACACGCTAGATGCAGAGTAGGTAAACTGAATGTCTCTGATTTGGCATCTGGGGGCAACAATCTGGGGGCAACAATTGAGATAACATAAAAAATGCAGACGGGAAAGTGACATTTTTCGCCAGAATTTATGCCTTTCCCGTTTGGCCTAAAATGGATTTATTGCTACGAAAATTAAAAAAGTTGCCAAAACGGAGTCTCAGTCTATCAAATGGACACACTTGACGAGATACTCTAGATGATACAATTGGACACTTGGAGCTCAAAGAGCCACAAATAGATAAGATTTCATGAAAAAAAAAATATACACGTCATGGGTCTTGCGGATACAAGAAAGAAAGGATACCAATAAACAAAAGAAATACATGAAAATTATGTTTTTTTATGGAGCGGAGTACCCACTAAAGCAGAGGGCAAAACATGGTGATTCGGATTTATACTTCATCCCGAGACAGCAAAATTAATAACAGGAACAGTGAATTTATATCAGAAAGAATTATTTTAATCAAGTTGACAGAAGGAAGTAAAACTACAACGATTATTCAGATATATGCCACCTTGCAACGATAGTTATTCTGAAGAAGAAAAAGAAGACTTTTACGAGAGACTTACGGACACTCATAGGTAATGAAAAAGAGAAAGATAACATCATAGTAATGGGAGATTTTAATGGTAGGGTAGGTAAAAGAAGATCACCATGGGAGAGATACCTTGGCCCATTCAGCGACACAACCACACACATGCAATAGAAATGGAGAACACCTGTTAAACTTGTGTGCTGAACAAGATCTCTACATTACCAACACATTCTAACAACATCGCCAAAGTCAGGTTGCAAAACGTGGTACAAGTGGAACAACTTAGATCAAGCGTCACAAATTGCCAATTTATACTAGTCAGACAATTTCAGAAGAGGACGGTAAGAGACTCAAAAGCTGTCCCAAATGCGGGACTGGATTCAGACCATCGCCCAGTAGTTATGAACATATGCAACTCAAGTAGAAACAGTCTACATAAACAGAAACGTGAAGAAATCATCAACACTAAGAAATTAGAGGAAGAGAATATCAAACATGAATTTGAACTAGAAATGAAACAAAGGCTTTTGCAGATATTGCCAAGGAACCAGTCTGAATTGAAGAAGAATGGGATTATTATAAATCAACCATCACGAAGATATTAAAAGACAAGTGTGGTACCAGAAAGACGGGCAAAGGCAAGAAAAAGGGTACCGCTTGGTGGAATGAAGTTGTCAAAGAAGCAGTGTCAAATAGTCTAAGATGTTTCAAATATGGTTAAAAACAAAAGACGAAAAGGATTACATTAGGTACAGACTAACTCGAAGAGACACCAAGAGAACAATAAAGAAATCCAAAGAGGAATCATGGAAAAAGTATGGTGAACACCTAACACAGCTATGTACAGAATCACCAAGAGACTTTTATAAGAGTGTGAAAGCGATGCGATTAAGAGAAGAAAGCTTCAATCCAACATCAGTCATAAACGATAAAAATGAAAAACATTATTCAGCCAAAAAGAAATTAAAAAAAGATGGGAGGAATATTTTAAAGAACTTTTGAACCCGTCGGGAGTACATGAAACAGCAGAATTCCATTCAAGGGCTCCAGATCATCTAGAACCACATATCCTGCGGGATGAAGTAGAGAAAGTTACTTTCAAAACAAGTAAAAGACACAAAGCAGCTGGTATTGACGGAATAACAACAGAAGTCATCCAGGCTGGAGGGGACACTATGATCACCTGAGCTGAGAGAAAATTTCAATAGAGCATGGGCAGAGAGAAAGGTACCAGTGGATTGGCAAAGATCAGTTGTAGTACCAATCTGGAAGAAAAAAGGAAACAAGAGAGAATGTGGAACTTATAGAGGAATATCTTTACTAAGTCATGTGGGGAAAATGTATGCAAAGATCTTAGAAGGTAGGATAAGAGCAAAGGTTGAACCTCTACTGAGTAAAGCACATTTCGGTTTCAGGAAAGGGCGAGGTTGCACTGATGCCATATTTGCACTAAGACAAGTCTGTGAAAAGACACTCGAATACGATAAAGAGCTGAACGTGGTCTTTGTAGATCAAGAGAAGGCATTCGAGCCGTGTGGACAGAGATGTGCTGTAAGAGAATTCTTGACAAATTACGGAGTGCAGGGTCAATTATTAGACAACTTGTTTGAGCCCTCTATGAAAAAAGTGAAAGTGCAGTAAGAAATCTAGTGGTACTTTCTGAATAGACACGCTAGGTGCAGACAAGGTTAAACTGAATGTCTGATTTACATTTTGGTAACATAATGGATAAGATCACTGTTGAGATAACATAAACGTGTACCTACAAGTGAACATTTTTTGCAGAATTGATGATCAAAGCATACTGTATCAAAATGAATATGATCTACAGGAACAGTTGACAACTTAGTCTCAGTCTATAATATCACACTTGACAGTACATACTCTAAACAGAAGTTATGGACATCTTTGGAACACACAGGCCACTGAAAATAAATGTTAAAAGTGCCAAAATCAAGCTAAAACGAAAAGAGTTCTAAATACTTGGTATATTTACAGAGGATGGAAGAATGGACAGAGAGATAGAAACAAGAATACAGAAAGCAAATGCTGTCACATACCAACTATCACCTCTGCTTAAACATCCAGATATAACCATGAAGACCTAAATGCAGAGTTGATAAACACCATGTCTGATTCCAACATTTTGCTACAATCTGGTGGCAACAATTGAGACAATCAAAAAGACCACATGACAATTTTGCAGAAAAATGCCTTTCGCGTGTGGCCAAAATCATATTTCTAAAAAAGTTGCCAATTAGTCTCAGTCTATCATTTCACACTTGACGAGATACTCTAGATGACAATTCAAAACTTGGAGCTCATGTGACAGAAAAATAGATACATCAAAGAAAAAAACAAATTTTACGAAGAAATGTTCTAACAACTTGTTTGTGTCCTACCACTAAACAGTGAGTCCCAGACAATTATTTTACACATGAATAGACACGCTAGATGCAGAGTAGTTAAACTGGATGTCTGATTTGGCATTTCCGTACAATCTGGGGGCAACAATTGCCTCATAACATCAAATGCTGACCACAAGTGACTTATGACAGAATTGCATGCCCACAACGCGTTTGGCCAAAATATATTTGCAAAAAAGTTGCCAATTTAGTCTCAGTCTATCATTTCACACTTGACGAGATACTCTAGATGAGAAATTGGACACTTTGGAGCTCATAGGTGACAGAAAAATAGATAAGATAAAAGTGAAAAACAAATTTTACGAAGAAATGTTCCTAACAACTTGTTTGTGTCCTACCACTAAACAGTGAGTCCCAGACAATTATTTTACACATGAATAGACACGCTAGATGCAGAGTAGGTAAACTGAATGTCTGATTTGGCATTTTTGTACAATCTGGGGGCAACAATTGAGATAACATAAAAATGACCACAAGTGACATTTTTCCAGAATTTATGCCTTTCGCGTTTGGCCAAAATCATATTTTCAAAAAAGTTGCCAATTTAGTCTCAGTCTATCATTTCACACTTGACGAGATACTCTAGATGAGAAATTGGACACTTTGGAGCTCATAGGTGACAGAAAAATAGATAAGATAAAAGTGAAAAACAAATTTTACGAAGAAATGTTCCTAACAACTTGTTTGTGTCCTACCACTAAACAGTGAGTCCCAGACAATTATTTTACACATGAATAGACACGCTAGATGCAGAGTAGTTAAACTGAATGTCTGATTTGGCATTTTGGTACAATCTGGGGGCAACAATTGAGATAACATAAAAATGACCACAAGTGACATTTTTCCAGAATTTATGCCTTTCGCGTTTGGCCAAAATCATATTTTCCAAAAAGTTGCCAATTTAGTATCAGTCTATCATTTCACACTTGACGAGATACTCTAGATGAGAAATTGGACACTTTGGAGCTCATAGGTGACAGAAAAATAGATAAGATAAAAGTGAAAAAACAAATTTTACGAAGAAATGCTTCCAACAACTTGTTTGTGTCCTACCACTAAACAGTGAGTCCCAGACAATTATTTTACACATGAATAGACACGCTAGATGCAGAGTAGTTAAACTGGATGTCTGATTTGGCATTTTTGTACAATCTGGGGGCAACAATTGAGATAACATAAAAATGACCACAAGTGACATTTTTGCAGAATTTATGCCTTAACGCGTTTGGCCAAAATAATATTTGCAAAAAAAGTTGCCAATTTAGTCTCAGTCTATCATTTCACACTTGACGAGATACTCTAGATGAGAAATTGGACACTTTGGAGCTCGTTGGTGACAGAAAAAATAGATAAGATAAAAGTGAAAAACAAATTTTACGAAGAAATGTTCCTAACAACTTGTTTGTGTCCTACCACTAAACATTGAGTCCCAGACAATTATTTTACACATGAATAGACACGCTAGATGCAGAGTAGGTAAACTGAATGTCTGATTTGGCATTTTGGTACAATCTGGGGGCAACAATTGAGATAACATAAAAATGACCACAAGTGACATTTTTCCAGAATTTATGCCTTTCGCGTTTGGCCAAAATCATATTTTCCAAAAAGTTGCCAATTTAGTCTCAGTCTATCATTTCACACTTGACGAGATACTCTAGATGATAAATTGGACACTTTGGAGCTCGTTGGTGACAGAAAAATAGATAAGATAAAAGTGAAAAACAAATTTTACGAAGAAGATGTTCCTAACAACTTGTTTGTGTCCTACCACTAAACAGTGAGTCCCAGACAATTATTTTACACATGAATAGACACGCTAGATGCAGAGTAGTTAAACTGGATGTCTGATTTGGCATTTTTGTACAATCTGGGGGCAACAATTGAGATAACATAAAAATGACCACAAGTGACATTTTTGCAGAATTTATGCCTAACGCGTTTGGCCAAAATAATATTTGCAAAAAAGTTGCCAATTTAGTCTCAGTCTATCATTTCACACTTGACGAGATACTCTAGATGATAAATTGGACACTTTGGAGCTCGTTGGTGACAGAAAAATAGATAAGATAAAAGTGAAAAACAAATTTTACGAAGAAAGTGTTCCTAACAACTTGTTTGTGTCCTACCACTAAACACTGAGTCCCAGACAATTATTTTACACATGAATAGACACGCTAGATGCAGAGTAGGTAAACTGAATGTCTGATTTGGCATTTTGGTACAATCTAGGGGCAACAATTGAGATAACATAAAAATGACCACAAGTGACATTTTTCCAGAATTTATGCCTTTCGCGTTTGGCCAAAATCATATTTTCCAAAAAGTTGCCAATTTAGTCTCAGTATATCATTTCACACTTGACGAGATACTCTAGATGAGAAATTGGACACTTTGGAGCTCATAGGTGACAGAAAAAAAGATAAGATAAAAGTGAAAAACAAATTTTACGAAGAAATGTTCCTAACAACTTGTTTGTGTCCTACCACTAAACAGTGAGTCCCAGACAATTATTTTACACATGAATAGACACGCTAGATGCAGAGTAGGTAAACTAAATGTCTGATTTGGCATTTTGTACAATCTGGGGGCAACAATTGAGATAACCCAAAAAATGACCACAAGTGACATTTACCCAGAATTTATGCCTTTCGCGTTTTTCCAAAATCATATTTTCCAAAAAGTTGCCAATTTAGTCTCAGTCTATCATTTCACACTTGACGAGATACTCTAGATGAGAAATTGGACACTTTGGAGCTCATTGGTGACAGAAAAATAGATAAGATAAAAGTGAAAAACAAATTTTACGAAGAAATGTTCCTAACAACTTGTTTGTGTCCTACCACTAAACAGTGAGTCCCAGACAATTATTTTACACATGAATAGACACGCTAGATGCAGAGTAGTTAAACTGAATGTCTGATTTGGCATTTTGGTACAATCTGGGGGCAACAATTGAGATAACATAAAAATGACCACAAGTGACATTTTTCCAGAATTTATGCCTTTCGCGTTTGGCCAAAATCATATTTTCCAAAAAAGTTGCCAATTTAGTCTCAGTCTATCATTTCACACTTGACGAGATACTCTAGATGAGAAATTGGACACTTTGGAGCTCATAGGTGACAGAAAAATAGATAAGATAAAAGTGAAAAACAAATTTTACGAAGAAGTATTCCTAACAACTTGTTTGTGTCCTACCACTAAACATTGAGTCCCAGACAATTATTTTACACATGAATAGACACGCTAGATGCAGAGTAGGTAAACTGAATGTCTGATTTTGCATTTTGGTACAATCTGGGGGCAACAATTGAGATAACATAAAAATGACCACAAGTGACATTTTTCCAGAATTTATGCCTTTCGCGTTTGGCCAAAATCATATTTTCCAAAAAGTTGCCAATTTAGTCTCAGTCTATCATTTCACACTTGACGAGATACTCTAGATGATAAATTGGACACTTTGGAGCTCGTTGGTGACAGAAAAATAGATAAGATAAAAGTGAAAAACAAATTTTACGAAGAAGTATTCCTAACAACTTGTTTGTGTCCTACCACTAAACAGTGAGTCCCAGACAATTATTTTACACATGAATAGACACGCTAGATGCAGAGTAGTTAAACTGGATGTCTGATTTGGCATTTTTGTACAATCTGGGGGCAACAATTGAGATAACATAAAAATGACCACATGTGACAGTTTTGCAGAATTTATGCCTAACGCGTTTGGCCAAAATAATATTTGCAAAAAAGTTGCCAGTTTAGTCTCAGTCTATCATTTCACACTTGGCGAGATACTTTAGATGATAAATTGGACTCTTTGGAGCTCGTTGGTGACAGAAAAATAGATAAGATAAAAGTGAAAAACAAATTTTACGAAGAAGTATTCCTAACAACTTGTTTGTGTCCTACCACTAAACATTGAGTCCCAGACAATTATTTTACACATGAATAGACACGCTAGATGCAGAGTAGGTAAACTGAATGTCTGATTTTGCATTTTGGTACAATCTGGGGGCAACAATTGAGATAACATAAAAATGATCACAAGTGACATTTTTCCAGAATTTATGCTTTTCGCGTTTGGCCAAAATCATATTTTCCAAAAAGTTGCCAATTTAGTCTCAGTATATCATTTCACAATTGACGAGATACTCTAGATGAGAAATTGAACACTTTGGAGCTCATAGGTGACAGAAAAATAGATAAGATAAAAGTGAAAAACAAATTTTACGAAGAAATGTTCCTAACAACTTGTTTGTGTCCTACCACTAAACAGTGAGTCCCAGACAATTAATTTACACATGAATAGACACGCTAGATGCAGAGTAGGTAAACTGAATGTCTGATTTGGCATTTTTGTACAATCTGGGGGCAACAATTGAGATAACATAAAAATGACTACAAGTGACATTTACCCAGAATTTATGCCTTTCGCCTTTGGCCAAAATCATATTTTCTCAAAAATTTGCCAATTTAGTCTCAGTCTATCATTTCACACTTGACGAGATACTCTAGATGATAAATTGGACACTTTGGAGCTCGTTGGTGACAGAAAAATAGATAAGATAAAAGTGAAAAACAAATTTTACGAAGAAGTATTCCTAACAACTTGTTTGTGTCCTACCACTAAACATTGAGTCCCAGACAATTATTTTACACATGAATAGACACGCTAGATGCAGAGTAGGTAAACTGAATGTCTGATTTGGCATTTTGGTACAATCTGGGGGCAACAATTGAGATAACATAAAAATGACCACAAGTGACATTTTTCCAGAATTTATGCCTTTCGCGTTTGGCCAAAATCATATTTTCCAAAAAGTTGCCAATTTAGTCTCAGTCTATCATTTCACACTTGACGAGATACTCTAGATGAGAAATTGGACACTTTGGAGCTCATAGGTGACAGAAAAATAGATAAGATAAAAGTGAAAAACAAATTTTAACATCTTGTTTGTGTCCTACCACTAAACAGTGAGTCCCAGACAATTAATTTACACATGAATAGACACGCTAGATGCAGAGTAGGTAAACTGAATGTCTGATTTGGCATTTTGGTACAATCTGGGAGCAACAATTGAGATAACATAAAAATGACCACAAGTGACATTTTTTCCAGAATTTATGCCTTTCGCCTTTGGCCAAAATCATATTTTCAAAAAAGTTGCCAATTTAGTCTCAGTCTATCATTTCACACTTGACGAGATACTCTAGATGAGAAATTGGACACTTTGGAGCTCATTGGTGACAGAAAAATAGATAAGATAAAAGTGAAAAAACAAATTTTACGAAGAAATGTTCCTAACAACTTGTTTGTGTCCTACCACTAAACAGTGAGTCCCAGACAATTATTTTACACATGAATAGACACGCTAGATGCAGAGTAGTTAAACTGAATGTCTGATTTGGCATTTTGGTACAATCTGGGGGCAACAATTGAGATAACATAAAAATGACCACAAGTGACATTTTTCCCAATTTATGCCTTTCGCGTTTGGCCCAAAATCATATTTTCCAAAAAGTTGCAATTTAGTCTCAGTCTATCATTTCACACTTGACGAGATACTCTAGATGAGAAATTGGACACTTTGGAGCTCGTTGGTGACAGAAAAATAGATAAGATAAAAGTGAAAAACAAAATTTTACGAAGAATGTTCCTAACAACTTGTTTGTGTCCTACCACTAAACATTGAGTCCCAGACAATTATTTTTACACATGAATAGACACGCTAGATGCAGAGTAGTTAAACTGGATGTCTGATTTGGCATTTTTGTACAATCTGGGGGCAACAATTGAGATAACATAAAAATGACCACAAGTGACATTTTTGCAGAATTTATGCCTTTCGCGTTTGGCCAAAATCATATTTTCCAAAAAGTTGCCAATTTAGTCTCAGTCTATCATTTCACACTTGACGAGATACTCTAGATGAGAAATTGGACACTTTGGAGCTCGTTGGTGACAGAAAAATAGATAAGATAAAAGTGAAAAACAAATTTTACGAAGAAATGTTCCTAACAACTTGTTTTGTGTCCTACCACTAAACATTGAGTCCCAGACAATTATTTTACACATGAATAGACACGCTAGATGCAGAGTAGGTAAACTGAATGTCTGATTTGGCATTTTGGTACAATCTGGGGGCAACAATTGAGATAACATAAAAATGACCACAAGTGACATTTTTCCAGAATTTATGCCTTTCGCGTTTGGCCAAAATCATATTTTCCAAAAAGTTGCCAATTTAGTCTCAGTCTATCATTTCACACTTGACGAGATACTCTAGATGATAAATTGGACACTTTGGAGCTCATGGGTGACAGAAAAATAGATAAGATAAAAGTGAAAATCAAATTTTACGAAGAAATGTTCCTAACAACTTGTCTGTGTCATACCACTAAACAGTGAGTCCCAGACAATTATTTTACACATGAATACACAAGCTAGATGCAGAGTCGTTAAACTGGATGTCTGATTTGGCATTTTGGTACAATCTGGGGGCAACAATTGAGATAACATAAAAATGACCACAAGTGACATTTTTCCAGAATTTATGCCTTTCGCGTTTGGCCAAAATCATATTTTCCAAAAAGTTTGCCAATTTAGTCTCAGTCTATCATTTCACACTTGACGAGATACTCTAGATGATAAATTGGACACTTTGGAGCTCGTTGGTGACAGAAAAATAGATAAGGTATAAAAGTGAAAAACAAATTTTACGAAGAATTGTTCCTAACAACTTGTTTTGTGTCCTACCACTAAACATTGAGTCCCAGACCATTATTTTTACACATGAATAGACACGCTAGATGCAGAGTAGGTAAACTGAATGTCTGATTTGGTATTTTGGTACAATCTGGGGGCAACAATTGCGATAACAAAAAATGACCACAAGTGACATTTTTCCAGAATTTATGCCTTTCGCGTTTGGCCAAAATCATATTTTCCAAAAAAGTTGCCAATTTAGTCTCAGTCTATCATTTCACACTTGACGAGATACTCTAGATGAGAAATTGGACACTTTGAAGCTCATAGGTGACAGAAAAATAGATAAGATAAAAGTGAAAAACAAATTTTACGAAGAAATGTTCCTAACAACTTGTTTGTGTCCTACCACTAAACAGTGAGTCCCAGACAATTATTTTACACATGAATAGACACGCTAGATGCAGAGTAGTTAAACTGAATGTCTGATTTGGCATTTTGGTACAATCTGGGGGCAACAATTGAGATAACATAAAAATGACCACAAAGTGACAATTTTTGCAGAATTTATGCCTAACGCGTTTGGCCAAAATAATATTTGCAAAAAAGTTGCCAGTTTAGTCTCAGTCTATCATTTCACACTTGACGAGATACTCTAGATGATAAATTGGACACTTTGGAGCTCGTTGGTGACAGAAAAATAGATAAGATAAAAGTGAAAAACAAATTTTACGAAGGAAGTGTTCCTAACAACTTGTTTGTGTCCTACCACTAAACATTGAGTCCCAGACAATTATTTTACACATGAATAGACACGCTAGATGCAGAGTTAGGTAAACTGAATGTCTGATTTGGCATTTGGTACAATCTGGAGGCAACAATTGAGATAACATAAAAATGACCACAAGTGACATTTTTCCAGAATTTTTTTATGGCCTTTCGCGTTTGGCCAAAATCATATTTTCCAAAAAGTTGCCAATTTAGTCTCAGTCTATCATTTCACACTTGACGAGATACTCTAGATGAGAAATTGGACACTTTGGAGCTCATAGGTGACAGAAAAATAGATAAGATAAAAGTGAAAAATCAATTTAACGAAGAAATGTTCCTAACAACTTGTTTGTGTCCTACCACTAAACAGTGAGTCCCAGACAATTATTTTACACATGAATAGACACGCTAGATGCAGAGTAGGTAAACTGAATGTCTGATTTGGCATTTTGGTACAATCTGGGGGCAACAATTGAGATAACATAAAAATGACTACAAGTGACATTTTTCCAGAATTTATGCCTTTCGCGTTTGGCCAAAATCATATTTTCCAAACATTTGCCAATTTAGTCTCAGTCTATCATTTCACACTTGACGAGATACTCTAGATGAGAAATTGGACACTTTGGAGCTCATACGTGACAGAAAAATAGATAAGATAAAAGTGAAAGACAAATTTTACGAAGAAATGTTCCTAAGCAAACTTGTTTTGTGTCCTACCACACTAAACAGTGAGTCCCAGACCATTATG
>CAJHNH020004567.1:0-36079 GCA_905116865.2 Candidula unifasciata
TTAGACATCTTGTCGCGAAAGATAACACCAGTAAGCAAACAGCGTGCAAACATTACATATGCCGACACTTCGTATTAGAAACAAGCAGAAAAGATATACACATTGTCACTCCGCATCAAAACAGAGAATCGGTGCGGAAAACGATGCATCCTTCAAGGATCCAATCATCTACACTCCCGAAGCGATATATGCTAACAGTAACTTTGTAGGAACTTTTGTCTTTCCAGACGATAGTGTTACATTGTGAAATAGGGATTCTGTCTTTCCAGATCATAGTGTTATATTGAAAAATAGGGATTCTGTCCTTCCAGATCATAGTGTTATATTGTAAAATAGGGATTCTGTCTTTCCAGACCATAGTGTTGTATTGTAAAATGGGGATTTTGACTTTCCAAACAACAGTGTTAAATTGTAAAATAAGGATTCTGTCTTTCCAGACCATAGTGTTGTATTGTAAAATGGGGATTCTGACTTTCCAAACAATAGTGTTATATTGTAAAAAAGGGATTCTGTCTTTCCAGATCATAGTGTTATATTGTAAAATAGGGATTCTGTCTTTCCAAACAATAGTCTTATTTTGTAAAATAGGGATTCTGTCTTTCCAGACCATAGTGTTGCATTGTAAAATGGGGATTCTGTCTTTCCAGACCATAGTGTTGCATTGTAAAATAGGGATTCTGTCTTTCCAAACAATAGTGTTATATTGTAAAATATGGATTCTGTCTTTCCAGACCATAGTGTTGTATTGTAAAATGGGAATTCTGACTTTCCAGACCATAGAGTTATATTGTGAAAAAGGGAAGCTCTGATAATCGCAGCCCATGGCGATGGCTAGTGTGACTAGCAAGACCAGCTGGCGTGAGGAAGTCTTACCATCTTCCTAATTTTTGGAGGCTGCGTGGTCTCGAGGCATGGTGTCCGCTTTGAGTGCTAGAGGTTCCAGGTTCAATCTCTGGTAAGAGCTGGGATTTTTTCACGTGGACTTGGACCTATAGTAATTGCCCCAGTCTCTGGGTAGTGAGATCGGACGCCCGTGTGCACTGTTGGGCACGTAAAAAATCCCTTGGAAATCGTAAAGAGTAGCCTAACGGCGCTTACCGGGCAAGATTTGGAGTAAAAAATCTACCCAGAGTACTTCAGGGTCCTCGCCGGTGCTACAGAACCTGTGCACTGTGCTGAGCTTCTTCGGACTCAGACTTGAGTTAGAAGAAGAACGGAGCACTTATGGGTTACTACTCGTGTGCCATGATGATGATCCGTTCTTTAAACTTCACACTTCAGGAGCTCTCATCACTGTCCGCCAGAGATCACACGCCAGCTCTCCCGCCTCAAGTACTTCTCTACCAATAGTGTCACTGATATACTTGCACTGCCCACCTTGGTGCTGGGTCTGCCCCTGTCCCTCTTTCCTGGCACCATACTTTAGCCCCCCCCCCCCTCCCCGCCCCACCCCCACATCCCCTGTGGTGTTTGATATTGCCAGCATATTTCAGTTTCCAAGAGAAGATGCTCTTAACTAGCCAAATCGTCCCTGATGTTCATTCAGTAGAATACGATGACTCAAAGTAAAACGAAATGTGAATATAGGCAATATAATGTGAATACAAGTACAACTGCTAAGCTCCAAACACGGTAATGTGTTTACAGAGGAAAAAAGAAAAAGAGAAAGGCATGACAGCAGAAAAACTACTGGTTACAATCCTAAACAGTCCATTGATTATTTTGTCAGTATCAAAACGACTCTGGATTATATCCAGTTTTTTATGTCTGTCTGTCTGTCTGTCTGTCTGTCTGTCTGTCTGTCTGTCTGTCTGTCTGTCTGTCTGTCTGTCTGTCTGTCTGTCTGTCTGTCTGTCTGTCTGTCTGTCTGTCTGTCTGTCTGTCTGTCTGTCTGTCTGTCTGTCTGTCTGTCTGTCTGTCTGTCTGTCTGTCTGTCTGTCTGTCTGTCTGTCTGTCTGTCTGTCTGTCTGTCTGTCTGTCCTCTGTCTGTCCTCTGTCTATCTGTCTATATTACGAATATTTTTGTTGTTAAAAAAAAAAAAATTCGCTTTTTTAAAAATGTTTTTCGACTCTCTCTCTCTCTCTCTCTCTCTCTCTCTCTCTCTCTCTCTCTCTCTCTCTCTCTCTCTCTCTCTCTCGCGCGCGCGCGCGCGCACGCGTAACCTTCAGCTTCAACAACAGATGAACATGTAACAAGACCTCTGAGTTTTCCAGGCCACATTACATAGAACCTTTTTTTGCTGAAAAAATCCCCATGCGATGTGTGCACTCGAAACCCTTACAAATGGATGGGTTACTAATGAAGAAGCAACACCAAGCGATAATGTAATCCTGGCGCCACCTACCACGGTGGCGCCAAAATGTCTCATTTACCTCTGCCGGCACATAATTATAGGCCCTACCTCCCAGTCAATCCAGAGGCGGTTTAGCATTCAGAAACCATGCGTGAGGAAATGACACATTTTGTAGATATTGGCGAAGCTGAGACATTGTATGTTTACCTATCGTATCACCAGGTGACTAACAAATACTCCCATAACTAACGTTGGAACGTTGCTTTCATATACAGTCGTTTGTATAAATAACCAGTCGTGTCCTTAAACATTAGAAAAATGTTTGCTCATTGGCTAGCCTATGGCTCCGTGGCCATTGTGTTTGTAACAGTGCCAGATTTAGGTATAAACCAAATAGGTTGAGTTTAGGGTTCTCCACAATCGTAAAGGGGCCAGATCCATAATTCTATGTTTTTCATATTGGAATTTTTCTTTTTGGCATTTTTTAATGAATTTTTTGATTGGATGTAGTTTAAATCACCACTCCCCCCCCCCCCCCTTTCCCTTTTTTTTTTTCTCCCCTTAAAATTTCCAAATTTTATTTATTTTGGAAATATCCCCATTTTTTTTATTTATCTTCTAGCGGCTCGACGCCCGCCTGTGGATCGAAAGGTCGTGGGTTCGGTTCCTGACGAGGGCCAGATTTTTAAAAAAAATGACCTTAGCTTCCAGGTCGACCCAACCTTGGGTGGGTACCAGGTACATTCCTGGGAAGTAAAGGCGGCTGGCGTGAAGCTAACGACATCACCCAACAAGTGCTGTTTGGTCTATAAAATACAGGTCTAGCCCTATATACCCAGTACGTCTGAAAGGACGTGGACAAGTTTCCCCCCCCCCCCCTCCCCCCACTTTAAACTTTTTATTTATTCTAAACTTACCGAAATTAGTTGGTGTAATTAAAACTGGTAGGGGTTTCGAGGCTCTGCACAGCTTAAGGTTTTATCAAGTCTAAATGCGGACCCGGGTTTGTGTGAATATTCACACGAGTTTCATTTGCTGTATGTTGATATGACTGCCCATGTAATCCCAATTCTAATCTAAGTATCGGGAATTATTATGGGATGTTCGGTCACTCAGCTACTGTGTTGAGTTTATGACACGAGACTGTGAGCTGTGCATTACATTTGAAATTCTTACTCAACTGTGCTCATGTGGTTTACGTTGTGAATTGTACATTTAGAAAAGGACGAGTGGCCTTTTGCCAGAGAACTTATGGTGCCGTATGCGATTAGGTCCGTGCGCAACAACTGTTCTGTTTAAGCTGCTGCTTCCATTGATAATAAACTGTGTTTAGAGTGTCTTGACTGCATGTGCTTGCATGTGTGTTCAACAACAGCTGAGCATGAAATAAGACCTGAGGCCACATTACAAATCCCGTCATTGTTGAATTCCCCATGCGATGTGCACTCGACCCTTACAAATGGATGGGTTACTAATGAAGAAGCAACACCAAGCGATAATGTAACCCTGGCGCCACCCTACCACATGTGGTCAATGAGTGTGTATGCTGATGGAATTACTAAGACTGCAGTCTGTGTACATTTCTTTTTTCTATAAGGTAGTTATGGACAGTCTGTATGGGTATCTTTGGCTGGCGTAGGAACAGAGCAGACATGAGATGACCTTTTTGCTGTGAAGTTGGAAACGCCATTATCTGATGAAATGTAGATTCGGTTCACGTGATTTTGACCACATTAGTTATCAAATGCTGATTCCTCTCGCGGTATGGTGGGGTGAGGGTGCAATTAACATTTAACATCATATTTCACTGTGTCTTAACGAGTAAACAAGAGTTATCGAATTCACTAGCATCAGACATTCTGTTTGTGTGAGCACGATATCTTCAGGAATTAAGCGCATGCAAGAAGTTTCATGTTTCAGGAACAATAACAAATGAAGTCATCTTTCATATTTCGGCGTTTGGTATGTGTAATCTTTTACTCTAGTCAGTGGCTCTCAACCTTACTGACGCCGCGACCCTTTAATACAGTTCCCTTTATGTTTTTTATTTTCCTTTCTAATTATTTTCCTTCTTAACTTTAATGAATACGTGTTTTCCGATGGTCTTATGTCACCGTTGTGAAAGGGTCGTTCAACCTACAAATAAGGGTCAAGACCGGCAGGCTGAGAACCACTGCTCTAATTGTACTGTCAGCGGCTCCGACGGAAAGAAAACGTTGCGAGCGAGAGGGAGCTCATCTCCATTAAAAACTGTCAGGGTAGGGGCTATCAAGGAACCTATCCCTTGTTTAAAAACGCAACAATAATTAATAATAATAATTATTATTATTATTATAACAATAAAGGCTGGATGGCCAGAAAATTAGTTATATATTTCAAGTATTGTGAATTTAAATATTGACATCTTAAAAGATCTGAACATCAAGGAAGATTGGCTAATAAACAGCATCCTTTTTCGAAAGCTGAAATATTTTGGTCATATCAAGCGCCACGACGGATTGGAAAAAATTATAGGAGAAGGCATGGTACCAGGAAGGAGGGGCAGGGGCCGACCGACACGAAGATGGGCACAGGATATAAGTGACTCCTTGAGTGTGAAAGTTCATGAGGCGGGAGAACTGGCAAAAGACCGAGTTTCTTACAGGCAGACTGTGATGAGAGCGACGTTCTGCAAAGGACCTGCTACACGATGATGATTGTGAATTTCCCAACCATGTGTCTGCAGCCGTGAACATCAAGGACTCGGAGTGCTAAAAAAGACGAAGAAGAAGATAAACAAATGCAGTGGCACCTTGGTGTGCAACGTACTTAATCCCGTCCTGATCCTTAGGCGTGTACCAAACCGTATGAACATCAAAGGAATTTTCCCATAAATAAAAAGGGGGGACTTATTAATCTGTTCCCTAGATGTGACAAAAAATGCTATTGCTGCTGGGATATTATACATTGATGCGTTTATACGGAATAATATATATATATATATACTGCATAATACTAAAATACAAACGCAAACAGAAGATATAAATGCAAATGTAACCTGACTACACCTTTCTGAGAAGGTACCCTTCAACATACACACTACTACACTGGTTTAAACAGATTTTTATGGTCTGGAAAGAATGAGGTACCTGGGTGTTACCAGGAGATCTGGCTTGCTCACTATAATCAGATGAAAAGCAAGACGGACATATAACCAGATTACGACCGGTACCATTAGTATTAGAACTCTGCTCTGGCTGCTGAAGATGAGGACGGTGCACGCATGGGAATGCCCCGAGTGCTGTGATGTTAATTCTTGACTCAGCTCAACTCAACTACTACACTGCAGTATACACACTACCTACTCGCTGATTTACTTGTCGTTCGATTTTATATCTTTCCTTGATACCTTCCTGAGAAGAGTCGAATGTTGAATTAGGAATCGACATCACAGCAGTTGGGACACTCCCATAAGTGCTAAGTCCCCATCTTCAGCAGCAAGCGAAGAGTTCCAATTCCGAAGGTACCAGTAACTGTCTGATTGTATATTCGTCTAGTCCTTCCCCTGGGTTTTGATCAACGGATCAACATCATGGCACACGTGTAGTAACCCATTAGTGCTCTGTTTTTCTTCTAACTCAAGTCTGAGTCCGAAGAAGATCTGCACAGTGTAGACTGACTGACTTTCTACCCCACCAGGACATAACACAAGCGATAAACACCCGATGACACAAAGTGCCACCACGCGGATGAGGATCGCCGTGGAGAGGTCCCAGAAACCGCGTTCAGACAATTGGCCATATTTATGGCCTGCCTATATTGCGGCCCCTGACAAAAGCCAGGGTGGGGCTTCAAATGACAAAAAAATTGCGTCCTAAAAATAACGAAAGTAAGTACACAGTGTAGAAACGGCTAGGATCCTAAAATACTTTGGTTAAGTTTTCAACTCCAAATTTTTACCCGGGCATTGCCGTTAGGCTACATCTTTTGACTTCCAACTGCCAAGGGATTTTTTTACGCGCGCAACAATACACACGGGCGTCCAGAGACCAGGGGGAACTACTAGAAGTCCAAGTCCACGTGAAAAAATCCCAGCCCTTACCGGGGATTGAACCCGGAACCACTAGCACTCGAGACATAATTTTCAGAAAATGGGACATCACGTTGTCACTTAAAATGTTCACTGCACTTCTGCTGGTCAGTTTTTTTAGGGTGATTGACTGAAGCTTCTCAGTGAAAACCTGCACTTTACTGCTTCGTTTCTACTGTAATACGTTTAGGCTTCTTTACACCACTGTGACTAATGTTTATTTCTTTCTTGGGAGTCCTTATAGTGAGTATAAATTTAATAAAGCAAACATTGTATCGAGAACAACCAAACGATAAATAATGTTCACAGCGCTCAAATCTGAACAAAACATGGATTTGCGTTCGTGCAGTAAGGTATTGTTTGTGGATCGAGTCAAATTTCCGTCGGATTGTGTTTCTGGGTAGATTAGTTCGTGAGCAGAGAAGTAATCATCACTCATCATATAAAGTAAAAGTAAAAAAAGTAAAGGACCCTTTTTTCAGGCACTAAGGCATATTGGGTATTTAGGGCTAGACCTATTTTTATTGACCAAATGGCACTTGGTGGATGATGTGGTCAACATCCCGTCGGCCGCCTTTACTTTCCACAACTGTACCTCGTACCCACTCAATGCTGGGTCCACCTGGAAGCCAAGGTTATTTTTGAAGAAAGCCTGGCTCCCTCAGGACCCGAATCCGCACCTTCTGATCCGCAGGCGAACGTCTACCGTTAGACCACGGCATCTCCCATCCCTCCTCATATACATTCTGATAATTGCCAAGCTGTGTTCAACCAGATCTTACTCTCTTCGAAAAAAATAGCCTGATAGCAAACGTGATCGCATTAACTTTAACTTAGTATATATGATGTTTCAGATAAGACGCTCCTATCCAACCGCAGAAAGAACTGCGGGATTGTTGCTGCTAAGAAATATAATATTCTCAGTGGAGTTGATATGTTATTTCCTGAAATAATAACTCCGTATAAATATTGGTGAGCCCACAACAACAACAAAAGCAGTGCATGTTCATGAACGAATCATCCAGTTCTACACAAGCCCTGAATTTGCCATAAATTGTTCAGTCATTATATCTTTGTGTGTATATTACGTTGGCGTCTGTGGCTCAGGCTTTGTGAACGCGCTTCGTAATACCGGGCTGCCGGGTTTGATTCCAGCTGCAGGCCTTGCGCGTTGCGTTGGTTTCGACATTGGTATTGGGAGCCATTCGAGCAGAGAGCAATGACAAACCACTGGTCGTAAATTTGCCTTTAAACAACAACCTGCAACTTCCTGTAAAGGATACGCAATTAACTTTTTATGTATATTATAGTTAGCTGCATATCATTTTTTTTCCCTTCAGAGATGGGATGCACACTTTTTACGCGGGAGCCGAGTTAGTGCAGTCGATAGGAGACTCGCTTTAAAATCCACCTGCGACTTGCTGCAGCCCACGGCCGGTGTTCGAAACAACAAGCGTTAAAGGAAGCGTTAAACAAACAGAGTTAAATCAAGGATCTTTACAGACAATCCATACAACAAAGGTAGAGGCTATGTGCCGGACTATCTTTCATACATTGTTTCTTAAAACAGCGGTTGCAATGTTGTGTTGTTAACAGCATGGCTGTCATATCTTGGTGTTTCGGCCAAACACATCCAGTTTGACCAAACCTTCAATTATCAACCTTTTTACCGCATGGTTCATGAAAGGCAATGGAACTGTTCCCCCCCCCCCCTTCTCTCTCTTTCTCTCTTTCGCTCTCTCTGCCTTGCCGACTGCCGTGGGCGATCATGCCTCTCCTGAATCTGCTTCTCCTGAATCTGCTTTCTTCATCTGCGTGTATCAGTTCGTGTGCTGACATTACTCCGTGCCATGACAAAAGGCTGTTAAGAGTCATTTCGCGCTAACTTCCTCTGTCTCTCTTTCCTAAAATCTTGCCAGTGGTTAAATTTTCCCTTTTCTCATAACATGACCACACAAAAAAGGATGACTGTCTCTTTTTGATGTTTGTGATAAGTTGTCTTCAAGCTCTTTCAAAACATCTAGGTTACTCTTCTAAGCTGTCCAAGGAATTCCAAGGAATTCTAAGGAATTCCAAGGAATTCTAAGGAATTCCAAGGAATTCTAAGGATTTCTAAGGAATTCCAAGGAATTCTAAGGATTCTTCCGTAAAACCACGTCTTCGAGTCGTCAACAAATTGGTTCTCCTCCTCTGTCTATCTTTCCACAGATCTTTCCATTTGTCACAACATGTTGGTTTGCTTCTTCTCATAACATGACCAAAAAAGGATGACAGTCTCTGATGTTTATAAGTTGTCTTCGAGTCCTTGCTTCTTTCAAAACATCTGGGTTGCTCATTTTTGACAGTCCAAGGAATTCAAAGAATTTTGTTGTTGTAAAATTGAGGTCTCAAGAAATTGCTTGGCTTCTTTCTTAAATACCAAGGATTCACCGGCAGATGTTGAAAATGGCCCTGTATATCATTAGAATTTAGAATGCAGTATGTCATGTACATAAACTTTATTCATTTGCAGGGTACCATGTGGCGGCAGTGGTGGTTGTGCTTGCTGTTCATGCTGCAGGTCGTGGTGACGCTGGGCCTGATCGCTGGCTATATCTACGATGTATCCAGTGTCAAACCTTCGTCATCACAGGATCCATTCCAATCTGCTCTTTTTGAACTGGCTTCTGATGGGCATGACAGAGAAAAGATTCCACGATCAAAGCCATCAGTAAGTATAACAAATTAATCCTGAGTAGTAAGAGGCGGTGGTATTTCTAAGGATGATTTTTTTTCTTCTTCAGAATCAGCACCCGCGAATACCAAAATGACGGAGAGTAGTCTAGGTCAGTGGTTTTTCAACCTATATGTATTGACTGATTTAAAGAAGAAGAACGTATGCCATTGCGACACTGTTCATTGCATGTATCATTCAGTAGCTGCTTAGCTCACTACACACCAGCCTATTGTCGCATTTGTTCAGTGGTTCACGAACTGCAAACGAATAAACTTGGACATCGTCATTGCCTGTCCCACGAGCTGTGAAATTCGTGGGTGTCTTTCGTTTTCGTCAAGCAGAAGGTCTAAATGTTTAATCGGAGGTTATTTTAGAATAGCCCTCGTATATAGTTTTACATAAATACTCTGATTATAATTAAAATGAAAAAAAAAAACTGTCTCGTACCAGCTTTGCGGAAGGCACCCTGTGTATCAAACATACCCACTATAACATTCTCATTAGGTTGGGCTGACCTGAAGGTTTTGGATTCGACTCCACATGGGCGAATGTTTTTCAACAAATATGTTTACCTTGCCTGCGAGGCCGACCCAGTCTAAAATGTGTGCAAGGAAAAGTCACATTGTGTAAATTTTCTTCTCCATGTTCCGTTAGACGGACCTGCGTGCCCAATTCTTAACTCTATGAAAATAAAGTTTGTTTGTTCGTTCGTTTGATCGTCGCCTACTGTTTACCGTAAAGCGTCGCAAAGAGATGTTGATTCTGGTTCATGCCCTGTGCTGTAGGGATAGCCTGTGTTAAAGTCACATTGCGTTTCTATAGCGTATCTTTTACTCTATACACCCATATTTTTCTTGGTCGACCTCTTGACTTGTAGCCTGCTGCTCTTATGTAGTACACTTTAGGTGCTGGCTGGTTTTGTTCCATTCTGAACTAGGAAGTAAATGTCCTGCGCTAAGTCATCCCATTCTTCACTATTGCTCACACCATCTTCTCCTCGTCGATTTCACTTTGTTATTTTATTCTACTTCCCGTGTATTTTTGGTAACACTTGAATAACAAAGTAGGAGACTCGCTTTCAAATCCGTGACCCGCTGCAGCCCACGGTCAGTGTTCGAAATCTGGCGGTTCCTGGAGTTCACCCAGACTCTAGGAAATAGGTACCAGAGTTTAACACTTTAGGGTAAATGAAGAAACGTTGCTGTAGCTACAGAGTTTCGTATGGACAGCGACACAGACAGACAGTTTCCTATCAACTGTCCGTACTGGTGGCACAACACATATGGGTTTAACTGTGTGCAATGACGCTAATTCACATCTCCCGACTTTACATATACCCTTTACAAAGTTAACTTTGACATATCTCAAACAGGTAAAAATGAAAGCTATACCGCTGTCGTATCTGAAAGACAAACTCCCCGAAGTCTCATCAAGTTCGGAATTCATTCGACTGTTCATGGATTCCAAAGCGGATAACCATCTGCTGAAGCATCAGATGTCCCGGACTAAACGGTCTTTCCCATGGTCATTAGGTCAAGAGCAACAGAGGCTTCTGCAGAATAAAGATTGGTTAACACATGAATCTGGTAGAGCTCTTGACCCTATCAGAATCAGTACACAGAAAAGCAAGTCCTTTCAAAAACGAAATGCTTCTGAGGTGAAGAAAGTCATTTCTCCTTTGGAAGAAAGCACTGATGCTGACAGGATAGATGATGCAGACTACTACATTGACTACCCACGAAATAGCCATGTGCCGGATGACCACATTCAGAACAATTTAGAAGGTAACGTGTCATTCAAGTAAATGATCGATTTATATGCCAGTAATACATTTCATCAATGCATTTGATAACTTGAAAGTAGAAAATATATTTCAGCATGTTATATGTAGGAGTGGACTCGGGAACTTAGTGATGACTGGCAAGTTTGATAGAAGAAGAAAAAAATAGACGAGATCACTGACCTGATCTAAGATTCTGGTGATCGTGTTAGATGGCGAATTATGACTACCTACGCTTCTCAATAAGGCACATAACGAAGATCGTGGTTCTGGTGATGATGACGATGATGAATACAATAGGTTCCCCAACTTAACGAATAGCCAGGCTCTCTGGCGACGTTGGCTAAACCGGATTGCGCGGAGACCGGGTGACAAACTCCTTGTGGTCCGGGTTCACTCCCGGGGGTAGGCAGAAAAGTCACACTTCTCCCAGATTTATGGTATTTACAATGGAATCAAGGCCGAAAGGTTGCGATATCCATAATAAGGGTTAACAACTCATGGCTTCTGGATACTAAAACAAACAACAAACAAACAATGAATATATTGAATAAGCAGCTTTGAACCTACACATGTGGTGGTCACTGAGAGAAGGCAGTGAGTTGGTGGGGCAGCTAGCTCTATCCAATACCTCGAAACTGCCAGATGTGGCCATTGGGGGATCAGATGCATGGTTATAACCTCTCCGCCCGCTGCCTTGCAGGGTACGTCTCGTTAGACTGAGGCTATTAAGTCCAACCACGCACAACCGGTGGAATGCCAAAAAAAGGGGCCAGAAGGGGGGGGGGGGGGGGTTAGAGAGGAGCCATCGCTGTATCTTGTCTAGTAAATCAATAATAAAGACCACGAAAGAAGATTCTCCATCGCAGGGCTAGCAATACTGGGTTTTTTCCCTAAACCAGAACCCACGAACCTCCGAAAACCAGACTAGCTACACGACTGCCGCTTCCTTCTTCGTTGTTTATTGTCTGTAATTATATATAGACAATAAAGCGAGTTCTTAAAGACTGCCTGTATCCCCTATTTAGGAATGCTCAGCTCAAAATAGGAATATGATTACTGAAACACTGCATCCAGTTAGTAATTTTCTTTCGCATACAATAAAAACTCAGTTGTATCAAGTGTTAAATGACATTGTTCTGGCTAAGTTGCATAGTGCTTACGTTTCAACATGCTTACGTTTCAACATATTTTGTTGTCATTCATACTAATAAAGGTGGGCGAAGAATGTAGAGAGTTTGAAAAGGTACAAGTTGCTTGTATTAACTGATGTCTGGGTTTTAAAGAGTAATTCGCCTGAACAGAATTTAACTTTTACCTTGAAAAATTCAACATTTTTTGCGAGTTGTAACGTTTTACACAAAAACCGTTTATTACCTCCTAAATTACCTGGTAATTTATGTCTACTGAAATATCGCACATGTAGTAAAATTTTGCAATACATAGTGAATGGAACAGATCAACAAATATTACACATTTGCCATCATTTTCTGACGTGTAACACACACACATACATACCACACACATACGTACGCGCGCTCGCGCACGCACACACGCTGAATAAGGTGACTTCGTTCCCGTTGTGTGCCCCCCCCCCCCCCCCCCGTATAACAGTGCTATTTAGCTATACGGTTGAAGGGGGTTTCCCAGATTTGTACCTATTTAAGTCTCATCCTTGATATCTCAAGGTAATCTTACTGACTGCAATTCTGGAAAGGGGGGGGGGGGGGGTAATAAAATAATTTCTTTTTTTTTCTTCGGGTTCACTGGCAGTAAACTCGGGCGGAAAGTTCTGGTTGTTTGTCCACCTCTAGACTGTAGTCTTGTTCCAGAACCTGGGTGTTGCGTGCATATCCTTTTAGCAGATCTGATTTTATTTATGCAGACTGTTGGTTCCTTGCCTCTCAGGCAGATGCACACTGACTTTGAAGAAAACAAACTTAATTAATATACTTTTACGACATGCTTGTTTTCGTGCACATCCGTTAGACAGATCTGGCGTATCTGCTGGTTCATGGCCTCTCAGGCAGATGTACTCCCACTTCGAAGAAAACACTTCTAATCAGTCTACTCTTACGACATACTTGTTAGGCAGCTAGTGGGTCTGTACTATTTCCTCCTCCAAAATAGGGTCCAGGAACAAACATATTTCTGTATGTTTATATAGCCAGCCTTATTCTAACCTAACATAGTTGCCTATTTGGACTTTTGTTTATATAACCAGCCAAATTCTAACCCAACATAGTTGCCTATTTGGACTTTTGTTTATATAGCCAGCCTAATTCTAACCTAACATAGTTGCCTATTTGGACTTTTGTTTATATAACCAGCCTAATTCTAACCTAACATAGTTGCCTATTTGGACTTTTGTTTATATAACCAGCCTAATTCTAACCTAACATAGTTGCCTATTTGGACTTTTGTTTATATAACCAGCCAAATTCTAACCCAACATAGTTGCCTATTTGGACTTTTGTTTATGTAACCAGCCAAATTCTAACCCAACTTGGTTGCCTATTTGGACTTTTGTTTATATAACCAGCCTAATTCTAACCCAACATAGTTGCCTATTTGCACTTTTCTCTGATTTCCTAATATCTCTAGACTTCACCTCCCTTATTGTTCACATTTAATACTTTCAGCATTCGAAGCCGCTCTTCATCACATAGACGACACGAACTACTGCTCAGCCTTCAAATGCCGGCACCCCACGCCGTATGTGCATAGAGTCACAGATCCACACGACGCAACTCGTGTCTTCCTACCAGAGTGTGTGGTACTGCATCGTTGCATGAACTACACGGGCTGTTGTGGCGAAGGCAGTGAGTGTGTTCCTAAGAGCATGAACGTCGTTAACAAGGCGTTCCTTGTAAGTGAAAAGTTTAGTAATTTAGTAGATTAAACTGTTTAAACTTTACCATCGATGAGTCTCAATAAGAGAAGAGTTTGGTCATTTATAACAATGAACATTATCATCGATGTTTCTCTAGTAAGTGAAGAGTTTAATAATTCATTAGAATAAACATTACCAACGATGTATTTTGATAAGTGAAGAATAAAATAATTTATAACAATAAACATTATCATCAAAGTATCTCTGGTAAGTGAAACGTTTAGTGATTTATAACAATAAACATTACCATCACTGCGTCTCTAGTAAGTAAAAAGTTTAATAATTCATTAGAATAAACATAACCAACGATGAGTCTTAATGAGAGAAGAGTTTAGTAATTTGCAACAATAAACATTATCATCGATGTGTCTAGTAAGTGAAGAGTTTAGTGATTTATAACAATAAACGTTATCATCACTGCGTCTCTAGTAAGTAAAAAGTTTAATAATTCATAAGAATAAACATTACCAAAGATGAGTCTCAATGAGAGAAGAGTTAAATGATGTATAATAATGAACTTTATCATCGATGTATCTCTAGTAAGCGAAGAGTTTAATAATTTGTGACAATAAGCATTGATTGCCATAATAATGAGATCAGGCGGTACACGAAAGAGTGGAGGGATACCAGGAATTGATCGACAAGCAGTCTCAGAATGTGTACATTCAGGGCGAAAGACAGAGAGTAATACAGATTCAGTGTAGCCGACCTTCTTTGTGGAGGCGGTGTGTAGGTTGATGAAGAGGTTGAGGAATAATTACCTAAACATAGTTACCGCCCTTGGGGTTAATGAAGAGGTTGAGGAATGATTACCTAAACATAGTTACCGCCCTTGGGGTTAATGAAGAGGTTGAAGATTAATTACCTAAACATAGTTGCCGCCCTTGGGGTTGATGAAGAGGTTGAGGAATGATTACCTAAAAATAGTTACCGCCCTTGGGGTTAATGAAGAGGTTGAGGATTAATTACCTGAACATAGTTACCGCCCTTCGGGTTGATGAAGAGGTTGAGGATTAATTACCTAAACATAGTTACCGCCCTTGGGGTTAATGAAGAGGTTGAGGAATAATTACCTAAACATAGTTACCGCTCTTGGGGTTAATGAAGAGGTTGAGGAATAATTACCCAACCATAGTTACCGCACTTTTGTTTGATGAAGAGGTTGAGGATTAATTACCTAAACATAGTTACCGCACTTGTGTTTGATGAAGAGGTTGAGGATTGATTACCTAAACATAGTTACCGCACTTTTGTTTGATGAAGAGGTTGATGATTAATTACCCAACCATAGTTACCGCACTTGTGTTTGATGAAGAGGTTGAGGATTAATTACCCAAACATAGTTACCGCACTTTTGTTTGTTGATAAAGACTATGGTAAAAGTTAGCAAAGGTAAAGGACCCTTTTTAACGCCTTCAGGTGGATTGGGCATATAGGACTAGGCCTATGTTTTAAAGACGAACCACATCTGGCAGGTGATGGGGTCAACATCACGCCGGCCACCTTTACTTCCCAGGGCTACAGCTGGGACTACCCACTCAAGGCATGCTCGACCTGATAACCAAGGTCATTTCTGAAGAGAACTCGGTTCCATTAGGATTCGAAACCACGACCTTCCGATCCACAGGCAAGCGCCTAGCCGCTACATAACGACTACTTCCAAAGACCGTGGTAACTGATAAGAAACATGGCCGACACAATTCGACTTTCAGTTTACCAGCACGTGGGACCGGTGTCTGACAGATATAAATCAAATAAGATTCGGATATTCTGGGCATGTCACGAAGAGAAACAGGCAAGGAACCATCAAACAGGCACTGAAACAGGAAACAAATTGATTCACGAAAAGAAGTCGTCCAAAAGAAACAAGACGAATGTCCACGGCAGAGGCCAAAGGTGCTTGATTGGATTCCGTCACGACCGGCACCAGCTGACCGGTCGTGCTGCTGACGTCACCGAGTCGGGCTAACGATGTGGTAACGCAGCGGTTCTCAAACAGGTGCAGAGGCACCTTGGTGTGCCATTATCGTATGCCAGGGGTGCCGCTGCAAAAATCCAGAAAAGTCGGCTAAAAATTTTGAAATTATTAAAGAAAGCATGTCGATACTTAAAAGTTACACAATTTAAGTTGTCTTCCCTCACCACTGTCGAAAATTATTTATTTCTTGTTTGAGAACCGCTGTGTTGAAGCATCGTTAGCCCGGCCTGGTGACGTTAGCAGCAGCACTTGTCAGTTGGAGCCGGTCGTGATTCCGTCCACGAGAACAAAAATATTGCACCGGACAGAATGGAATGAAGGAACATAGGGTGAGCCCTGTGTGGTGAATAAAATACCCAGCATGGTGATGATGATAAAGATGGTGATGATAATGATTATAGTGGTAATGATGATGGTGATGATAAATATGGGGATGATGATGATGGTGATAATGATAAAGATGATGATGATGACGGTAATGATGATGGTGATGATGTTGGTGGTGATAATGATGATGGTGGTGATGATAAAGATGATGATAATGATGATAATGATGACGATGATGGTGATGATAAAGATGGTGATGATGATGTCGATGATGGTGATCATGATGATGGTGATGATAATGATGATGATGAAAAAAATGGTGATGATGATGGTTATTATAAAGATGATGATGATGGTGATGATGATGACGATGATGATAACAGATAGTGATGATGATAGTGATGATAGAAGATAAGGATGTTGATAAAGATGATGATGGTGACGACGACAATGATGATGATGACAATGATGATGATGATAAAGATCCTGATGATGACGCCGACAATGATGATGATGACAAAGATGGTGATGATAATGGCAACGACGACAATGACTTTGATGTGACAGTTGCGCTTCGAGCAGAGTATGTGCGTCATGAATTTGCAAGTACGTTCTTCAGCCGACGAACGTACATTAATTCTGTCATTCTTGTCTTGATTATAAATACTTTACTACATATATCATTTACTACGTCTTATTTAAGCCCTACCTTCCTTCTTATCTATATTTAGTTACTCGACGCCTCTTTTACCTTCCTAGTAACATCCTGGGTGCTATCCCGAACCAGCAACTTGCCCGATCCACAATCTTCTCCCTGGCTCCACTGACCACTTTTTCAAAAGTGTCACGTGATGCTTGGAAAACGATTCAGAGGTTACTTTCTGACAGTCTCGCGTGCTTTCCCTCAAAGTTTATGAGAGAGGTCAAACATAAACATGTCTGAAACATGGAAAGGTGAGAGAACTGCCCCAGACGATGAAGACATTTGCAGATCGGGTAATGGTTCCTGTGTAGAAAAGATAACACACGTAAGTTGTGGGTGGCACGTTTAGATTAATTTCCGAAGCCTGAAAAGATAACACCAAAATTGTTTCTTTTCTTTTTTTCTCCACGGATTTGCTTTTAGTTTTTAAGTTGATGTGCATGCCATCATGAACAGGTGGGAGACATTCGAAAGCGGGTTATCGTCTTCTTCTTCTTAACTCGTCCTAAAACGGGCGGTTGGCACACTGTGTTATGGTTTACAGCTAGTCTGCGATAGTCAGATTCTTGCTTGAACACTCTGATCCACTCGTCTCCTCGCCCAAAATTAAGTTTGCACAGTTGTCTAATTGTCTTCAGCTTGCGCCTTCCAAGATCTTCGTCTGTTCAGTCTGTGACCCTTAGTTCTGCCTACGGCATCATATAGAGTGTGCTTCTTTTCTGCTGCCACTCTGAGAATTGACTTTGCTTGCAGAACTTTGAGTCAATCTGCAACAGTAGGTAGTGCAAATATGTATCGCATACATACTATCGGAGTATCTCTTGTACATCCCAGAATTATCCGCGTTGATAAATTCTGTATGAGTTCAAATTTTATCAGCTGACTCTTTGATATAGTAAGCATTCCAAGCCCATAATCGACAGGATCACATGCTGGAAGTCTGTAAAAATTAACACACGCGCGTGTTAAAAAGGATAAGTCGGGAGATGTGAACCAGCGTCATTGCACACGGTTATAAGTGCTCTGCCACCAGTACGGACAGCTGATAAGAAACTGTCCACCTGTGTCGCCGTTCGCACGTAACTCTGTAGCTACAACGACGTTCCTCCATTTACCCCAGAGTATCAACTCTGGTACCCATTTCCTAGAGGCTGTGTGAACCCCGGGAGCCGCCCTGTTTCGAACACCGACCGTGGGCTGCAGCGTGTCGCAGCTGGATTTGACAGCGAGCCTCTAATCGACTGCGCTAATGCGGTGTGTGTGTGTGCATATTTTAATCATCCGTATACGTCAACAGATGATTGACCGACTCACAGATCTTGATGATCACGTGATGTTCAACCCCACGATGGCCACAACACTAGAATTCGTTAACCATACCGAGTGTGAGTGTCGAGAAAAACAACAACTACCGAAGTAAGTTCAGTATTCTGGTATTCGTTCTAATTTATAAATTCAGCTGCAGTTACTACTAATTGAACAACACAAAGAAAACACTGAGGCTGTAACACAAAGTGTACAGATGCACAAAAATGTGCCCGCAGTCTTTCAGGCTCACACAGGCAGGGGAACTCTGCAAGTGTGATTGTTTTCCACTGGCTAATCAGGAGGGTTGGCCATGTCAGAATGTAAAGGACGGGCTAGTATCCTTGTCAGGGGATGCACTGGCGTAAGTAATCACTAATAGTAGTGGTGGTGGTGGTAATGATGGTGCTGGTGGTGGTGGTGGAGAGTAGGGTGGGAGGGCTTCAGGGGCGTCAGGGAGTGTGGGTTCCAGGGCCCTATTATAAATGGAAAAACAATAAAACTCAGTCTACCCAAAAGCATGTCGTAAAAGTCGACTAATTGGGAGCTTCCTTCGAAGTCGGAGTGCATCTGCCTGAGAGGCCAGGAACCAGCAGTCTGGGAGGGGAGTCGGTAAAACGGATGGCAATACTCAGGCAAAGTTGATAATTACCAAGAGCTATGAGTGCTGGGATAATGTTCATTGATGACACACTTACACTGCAATCACTGTCAGACGACGACAAGAACAAACTGTCTATTAGAATGTGGTCACAAATTGCACAAGGAAGTCTGATGTAAATACATGTTCAGCTCTGTTACTATTAACTTTATTATCCTACCATTGCCAGGGTGGGGCTTCCCACAAGGGGATAACGAGAGAATGTGCAAAAAAGATGTTGATTTTTTTCAAACTTAATTTGTTGTTACATAAAACAAGCTGTTCGTTGTCTTGCATATAACAAGCTGTTTGTTGTTTTACATTTGTTTGTTTTACATACAACAAGCTGTTTGTTGTTTTATATATAAGAAGCTGTTTGTTGTTTTATATATAAGAAGCTGTTTGTTGTTTTACATTTGTTTGTTTTACATACAACAAGCTGTTTGTTGTTTTATATATAAGAAGCTGTTTGTTGTTTTATATATAAGAAGCTGTTTGTTGTTTTATATATAAGAAGCTGATTGTTGTTTTATATATAAGAAGCTGTTTGTTGTTTTATATATAAGAAGCTGTTTGTTGTTTTATATATAAGAAGCTGTTTGTTGTTTTACATTTGTTTGTTTTACATACAACAAGCTGTTTGTTGTTTTATATATAAGAAGCTGTTTGTTGTTTTATATATAAGAAGCTGTTTGTTGTTTTATATATAAGAAGCTGTTTGTTGTTTTATATATAAGAAGCTGTTTGTTGTTTTACATATAACAAGCTGTTTGTTGTTTTACATATAACAAGTTGGTTGTTGTTTTACATATAAGAAGCTGTTCGTTGTCTTGCATATAACAAGCTGTTTGTTGTTTTACATATAACAAGCTGTTTGTTGTTTTACATATAAGAAGCTGTTTGTTGTTTTACATATAAGAAGCTGTTTGTTGTTTTACATATAACAAGCTGTTTGTTGTTTTACATATAAGAAGCTGTTTGTTGTTTTACATATAACAAGCTGTTTGTTGTTTTACATATAACAAGCTGTTTGTTGTTTTATATATAACAAGCTGTTTGTTGTTTTACATATAAGAAGCTGTTTGTTGTTTTACATATAACAAGCTGTTTGTTGTTTTACATATAAGAAGCTGTTTGTTGTTTTACATATAAGAAGCTGTTTGTTGTTTTACATATAACAAGCTGTTTGTTGTTTTACATATAACAAGCTGTTTGTTGTTTTACATATAACAAGCTGTTTGTTGTTTTACATATAACAAGCTGTTTGTTGTTTTACATATAACAAGCTGTAAGAAGCTTTGTTGTTTTACATATAACAAGCTGTTTGTTGTTTTACATATAACAAGCTGTTTGTTGTTTTACATATAACAAGCTGTTTGTTGTTTTACATATAAGAAGCTGTTTGTTGTTTTACATATAAGAAGCTGTTTGTTGTTTTACATATAAGAAGCTGTTTGTTGTTTTACATATAACAAGCTGTTTGTTGTTTTACATATAACAAGCTGTTTGTTGTTTTACATATAAGAAGCTGTTTTACATATAAGAAGCTGTTTGTTGTTTTACATATAAGAAGCTGTTTGTTGTTTTACATATAAGAAGCTGTTTGTTGTTTTTATACAAGCTGTTTGTTGTTTTATATATAAGAAGCTGTTTGTTGTTTTACATATAAGAAGCTGTTTGTTGTTTTACATATAACAAGCTGTTTTGTTGTTTTATATATAAGAAGCTGTTTGTTGTTTTATATATAAGAAGCTGTTTGTTTATTTGTTTGTTTTACATATAACAAGCTGTTTATTGTTTTATATATAAGAAGCTGTTTGTTGTTTTACATATAAGAAGCTGTTTATTGTTTTACATATAACAAGCTGTTTGTTGTTTTATATATAAGAAGCTGCTTGTTGTTTTACATATAAGAAGCTGTTCGTTGTCTTGCATACAACAAGCTGTTTGTTGTTTTATATATAAGAAGCTGTTTGTTGTTTTATATATAAGAAGCTGTTTGTTGTTGTTTTTTATACCTACAACAAGCTGTTTGTTGTTTTATATATAAGAAGCTGTTTGTTGTTTTATATATAAGAAGCTGTTTGTTGTTTTATATTTGTTGTTTTATATAACAAGCTGTTTGTTGTTTTATATATAAACAAGCTGTTTGTTGTTTTATATATAAGAAGCTGTTTGTGTTTTATATATAAGAAGCTGTTTGTTTGTTTTATATATATAAGAAGCTGTTTGTTGTTTTATATATAAGAAGCTGTTTGTTGTTGTTTTATATATAAGAAGCTGTTTGTTGTTTTACATATAACAAGCTGTTTGTTGTTTTACATATAAGAAGCTGTTTGTTGTTTTACATATAAGAAGCTGTTTGTTGTTTTACATATAAGAAGCTGTTTGTTGTTTTACATATAAGAAGCTGTTTGTTGTTTTACATATAACAAGCTGTTTGTTGTTTTACATATAAGAAGCTGTTTGTTGTTTTATATATAAGAAGCTGTTTGTTGTTTTATATTTGTTTGTTTTTGTTAATAACAAGCTGTTTATTGTTTTATATATATAAGAAGCTGTTTGTTGTTTTATATATAAGAAGCTGTTTGTTGTTTTATATATAAGAAGCTGTTTGTTGTTTTATATATAAGAAGCTGTTTGTTGTTTTACATATAACAAGCTGTTTGTTGTTTTACATATAACAAGCTGTTTGTTGTTTTACATATAAGAAGCTGTTTGTTGTTTTATATTTGTTTGTTTTACATATAACAAGCTGTTTATTGTTTTATATATAAGAAGCTGTTTGTTGTTTTATATATAAGAAGCTGTTTGTTGTTTTATATATATGAAGCTGTTTGTTGTTTTATATATAAGAAGCTGTTTGTTGTTTTACATATAACAAGCTGTTTGTTGTTTTACATATAACAAGCTGTTTGTTGTTTTACATATAAGAAGCTGTTTGTTGTTTTACATATAAGAAGCTGTTTGTTGTTTTACATATAACAAGCTGTTTGTTGTTTTACATATAACAAGCTGTTTGTTGTTGTTTTACATATAAGAAGCTGTTTGTTGTTTTACATATAAGAAGCTGTTTGTTGTTTTACATATAAGAAGCTGTTTGTTGTTTTACATATAACAAGCTGTTTGTTGTTTTACATATAACAAGCTGTTTGTTGTTTTACATATAAGAAGCTGTTTGTTGTTTTACATATAACAAGCTGTTTGTTGTTTTACATATAAGAAGCTGTTTGTTGTTTTACATATAAGAAGCTGTTTGTTGTTTTACATATAAGAAGCTGTTTTTGTTTTACATATAACAAGCTGTTTGTTGTTTTACATATAAGAAGCTGTTTGTTGTTTTATATATAAGAAGCTGTTTGTTGTTTTATATTTGTTTGTTTTACATATAACAAGCTGTTTATTGTTTTATATATAAGAAGCTGTTTGTTGTTTTACATATAAGAAGCTGTTTATTGTTTTACATATAACAAGCTGTTTGTTGTTTTATATATAAGAAGCTGTTTGTTGTTTTACATATAAGAAGCTGTTCGTTGTCTTGCATACAACAAGCTGTTTGTTGTTTTATATATAAGAAGCTGTTTGTTGTTTTATATATAAGAAGCTGTTTGTTGTTTTACATTTGTTTGTTTTACATACAACAAGCTGTTTGTTGTTTTATATATAAGAAGCTGTTTGTTGTTTTATATATAAGAAGCTGTTTGTTGTTTTATATATAAGAAGCTGTTTGTTGTTTTATATATAAGAAGCTGTTTGTTGTTTTATATATAAGAAGCTGTTTGTTGTTTTACATTTGTTTGTTTTACATACAACAAGCTGTTTGTTGTTTTATATATAAGAAGCTGTTGTTTTATATATAAGAAGCTGTTTGTTGTTTTATATATAAGAAGCTGTTTGTTGTTTTATATATAAGAAGCTGTTTGTTGTTTTACATATAACAAGCTGTTTGTTGTTTTACATATAACAAGTTGGTTGTTGTTTTACATATAAGAAGCTGTTCGTTGTCTTGCATATAACAAGCTGTTTGTTGTTTTACATATAAGAAGCTGTTTGTTGTTTTATATATAAGAAGCTGTTTGTTGTTTTATATTTGTTTGTTTTACATATAACAAGCTGTTTGTTGTTTTATATATAAAAAGCTGTTTGTTGTTTTACATATAAGAAGCTGTTTATTGTTTTACATATAACAAGCTGTTTATTGTTTTACTTATGTTTATTCTACATACAACAAGCTGTTTGTTGTTTTACATATAACAAGTTGGTTGTTGTTTTACACATAACAAGCTGTTTTTTGTATTGCATATAACCAACTCTTTATTGTTTTTTACATCAGGTGTATCGGGAACGGTAACTGCTACATGCCTGAGTGTACAATTGGAGAGTTTGACTCAAAAACTGGCTTCTGTCCCCTAACGGATGATTATGCAATTCCAGCATCATTTTTCCAGCACCCAGACGACAGGCGGTTGTACAGATATCATCTTTCTAGCCTCGATTTCAGCAAACCATTGACTAAGTTTACTCACAGTTCTAAAGACGATGAGACTGGTTCTTATCCAACAGAATCTGTCCATGGTTATCCAGAAACTGCTAGTGGGGTATTGAAAACATCAATCAGCACAACAGAAGAAATTAATATCAATTCCTCTTCTAAGGAATCGAAATTCACTTCAGAAACAAAATTAATTCATTCCGCGGTTGATACTCAGCTTGTATCTACAGACTCAGTTTCATTTTCCGAAAATAATGGAACACATTCAGTGGAAAGCGAGGATTGTAACTCATCTTCGTCGCTAACTTTTGTTGATAAGTCAATTCACAAGACAAATGATGCACAGGGTTCTGACAAGTCAGTATTTGACAAAGATAACAACGTTAATTTAACCATTCGTGATATTTCATCAGAAAACATTACAAGCCGCCTGAATAGAACTGGTTCATCATCTCCAGTACTTGCAAAGGAAAATGGACATTCTGCAAACATAGAGGAAACCAGTACATCAGCTTACATAATATTTGATGGTCAGATACTTAACAAAGCTGTGAATTCTAAAGTAATTACAAGTACCACTCAACCAGTTCCAGACATTATCAGAAACACAGTCCCGACTTTATCAATGCTTGGTTATGGAGATGCGTTCATCCCTTCATCAGTTCCCAAACATAATTTCCAGTCATCAAATGATGTGAAGCCAATTACTGATAACAGCGAGGGATTAGACAGTAATCTACTTAAAAATATCCTAAAGTCACATCTATCATATCGATTACACGAAAACTATCCTGTTGCGATTTCGTCAACTTCGAATGCTGTCAGTGACAACATGGAAATATCAAAGTCCACAACAAAATCTACATCAACGTCTACACAACCGTCGTCTTCTATTACATTGTCTAAAGTTATGTCATCCGTATACCCACATTTACCGTCAGTATCTGCTAATCCGCTTCTCACAACGTTGAAGACATCACAGAAAGAAGACTTGTCTAACTGAGAAAATCCAATATTCATGAATATAGACGTGTGACTGAGAACATCATAGAAAACAGATGTGTCTGACTAAAAACATCGAAAATCCCAGAAAACAAACGTGCCTGACTGAGAGCATCCACAATCCCAGAAAACAAACGTGCCTGACAGAAGGCATCCACAATCCCAGAAAACAGACGTGCCTGACTGAGAGCATCCACAATCCCAGAAAACAGACGTGCCTGACTGAAAGCATCCACAAGCCCAGAAAACAGACGTGCCTGACTGAAAGCATCCACAATCCCAGAAAACAGATGTGCCTGACTGAGAGCATCCACAATCCCAGAAAACAGACGTGCCTGACTGAGAGCACCCACAATCTCAAAAAAAACAGACGTGTCTGACTGAGAGCACCCACAATCCCCAGAAACAGACGTGCCTGACTGAGAACATCGAAAATCTCAGAAAACAGACGTGTCTACTAAGAACATCCACAATCCAATGAAACAGATGGGCTTGACTAAGAACATCCAAAAGCATTGAATAAAACCGCGCTACAAGAGCACACCAAAACATATCAAGAAAAACTGCCGTTCACGAGAACACCTAAAGACAGTGTGGTTTCAGGGCCTCATTTTGAAAGGGGGGAGGGTAAGCGGGGGGAGGGGGGGGCGGGTGTTGTTATGTTACTGTTCCACGGCTTCAGGCGTATTGGGTATAGAGGACTATACCTAAATTATATAGAACAAACGGCACTTGGTGGGTGATATGGACTGTACCTGGTACCCATTCAAGCCTGGGTCGACCTGGGAGCCAAGGTCATTTTTGGAAAAGGTCCGGACCAGTCAGGAACCCTACCCACGACCTTCTGATACGCAGGCGAGCTTCTAGCAGCTGGTCCACGGCGGCTTCCAACAGCTCAAGTGGGGGCTTTATTATAACGAAAAATTGCGTCCCATTTTGGGGCGGAAACATAATTAACGGTGCATTCTTGTGGTTGTAAAAAATTATCCTTATTATTATTTCATGGCGATTATTATCATGTTTATTCCCAGAAAAATGGTCATTACTCACCAGTTGAGTTGAGTTGAGTTGAGTCAAGAATTGACATCTTAGCACTCGGGGCATTCTCATGCGTGCTCCGTCCTCATCTTCAGCAGCCAGCGCAGAGTTCTAATACTGATGGTACTGGTCACAAATGGTTATACGTCTTACCTTTTCTCTTAGTGTATTGAACTGGCCAGACCCTCTGGTTACACTCAGGTGCCTCCTTCTCTCAAGGCCATAAAAATCTTCTTTCTCTACTGATTCATCCATCGCCTCTTCCCCAGCAGGCAGGCTCTACTAGGGTGACAATCTACTTCCTGCTCATAAGTTTTTCATATAGATTTTTCATTACTCACCAATAAGTGTGTATAACAAGGATGACACATCACAAAGTGTCTATTACAGCAGCGCTGAGAAAAAAAAAATGTCTAAAATTGTCGGTGACTTTACTCCGTTGAGATGAGTAAGTGAGGAAAAAGTAAAGGACCCTTTTCCACGCCTTTAGCGTAAAAGGCATATACAGCTAGACCTATATTCTTATAGACCAATTGGCTCAAGATGGGTGATGTGGTCAGCAGCACGCCGGTCGCCTTAACTTTCCGGGACATCACCCGGTACCCATTCAAGGCTGGGTCGAACCGGATGCCAAAGTCATTTTTTGAAAAGTCTGGCTTCGCCAGGGAGCGAACCCATGACCTTCCGATCCGCGGCGAGCGTCTAGCAGCTCCACCACGGGGACTCCCTTGGGATCAGTACCACAAGAACAAATAAAAACATCCTGATTATTTCTGTTGGGAGTGTCCCCCTTTCCCCCCCCCCCCTTCCCAGAAGAAAAGGTGGTCTTAACTCACCATAAAGTGTCAATTATAGCAGTACTGAAAAACACGATGCCTAAAACACAGTGCCGGTACTGCGAACGTGGGCGTACCTCGAGAGATAAAAGCCCTGGGTTATTACTATTATCACTGCTGATTACAGAGTGATGAGTCGTGTATACTTGACAAGCCATTGGGGGGAGAACTTTTTTATTGATATATATAGTTCCATGCTATAGTTCTCACCCTTTGTGACTGGCTGACCTTCAACCCCACCAGGACCACACGACGAACGATAAACACCTGGTGATAAAAAGTGCCACCATTCGGATGAGAATCACCTTAGCGCAAGTTCCAGAAACCTTGTACAATCCGTAGGTTATATTTAGGGGCCCCCGCGACAGCAGGAGTGGGGCTTTAAAAAAATATCTTTCGCCCATTGTCCATCCGTCCATTTATGAAAAATAATCCACTACATTCAACCTACTGCAAGCAGTATCGGCTATACTTGTGGCCTGGTTTCTTTATGCCAAATTTGTTGGCTAAGAAGTGTAGCTTCGACCGGTACTCTAGTATCTTGATATGGTTGTTGGGAAAGGGACTGGTGTGACCACAAACACATGTATATATATAGACATAGACATACATGTACAATTTTAAATGAATTTATAGTTACGTGTGCACACCCACTTAGAATGTATGTATGCGTCTTTACATACATACAGTATTCTAATGTAATGATGTAATGCATGTAACAACAATAAAAACAACAAACTTTTTTTTAATGATCCTAGGGTTTAGAGTATTGATGACAACTTCATCTCTTGATAATACGTCAGTAGATGAAAGCTTATGCTTATTTTATCATTGCAGACTTGCAGTTGTTCTGTCAATCATACGTTTACAATGTCAACTTCTAATATCATGCTTGTGATGTTTTGTTGCCTAGAAAAATAATGTAGACATGCCAGTGCCATTCAAGGAACGCTGGACCTCAAACTGTAACTCATCAGGACTACCAACAGCAAAAGTGGAATTGTTCTTTCTTCTTTCGTCCGCTTGAAATAGAATATCTATATCTGCAATTTTGTCTCTAGTATGAACTTCCCTGTATTTTAAAATTCACTCAGCGACTCGTAAAGTTTGATTCGCAAAGATGTTTCTCTTGGCCAAACGTTTTGCCTTGATATGTTGTATTTGGGACAGTCTTGGAGGACATGATCTGTTGTCTCAGGTGCCAGTCCACATGTACACATGGCTGATTCACCGATTTTAAATATTGTCTACATGTGGCTGAGAAGTTGATTGTGTCCTGTTCTAAGGCGTAGAATAATAACTGGCTCTGGTCTGTCCATAAAATGGTTATCGTCATTTGCCGGTGTTGGTGGCTTTCTGATTGATTTTATTATTCTCTTCTTTTGTTGATAAAAGTGGAAGTGGCGATGATGATGTTAAATTTTCATTGTCATGCCACTGACTTGATTTGTATTCACGTGTATTCACTGTGTTAATCGCTTTTTATTTATGGCAATAACACATTTGACAGTAAAAACATGGGGGATAAAATAACACATTACAAATCAAATTTGCAATTGTAATGCATGATTAATTCTACTTTATGTGTTGTTCGTCCACCATGAGTGATATAGACCACTTTCATGCAAAGTAGTAATGATCAATGATTATGAGTATGAAGGTGGCTGATTGGTCCAGTATGAGCATGGAAAGTTCGTGAGCAGTGTGGACAACAGGTGAAAGCCACATTCAGTGTGGGATTAGCAGTACAATTCTTTCTAGTCTGCCTCCGTTTCTCTGCCTGTGCAACCTCCGCTGCCTGGCAGGCCGATGCACAATGTTTGAGGGACGTACGCCATCCAGAACGGTCTTGTGCAGCAGCCTTCCACGTCGCTGTGTTGATGCTAAAAGAATTGAGAGCAGTTTTCAGTGTCCTTATAGCGCTTTTTCTGTCCTCTCTGTGATGTCCTCTCTGGAATCTCTGTCCTTACTGGAGCTCGCCATAAAATACTCTCTTTGGGAGGCGATAGTCTGGCATGCGGGTTAGGTGACCAGCCCAACGCAGCTGACAATTCTTCAGTATCGTGTGGATGCTAGGCAGTTTTGCCCTATCAAGACCCACAGTATTTAGGATCTTATCTTGCCAGTTGATTTTGAGCAGCTTTCAGAGACAGGTTAACTTTTTAGCATGGCGCTGATACAGTCCACTCATCTAAAGAAAAGCAACAAACATAAATGACCAAGGAATTAGAAAGTCGACATGTATCTCTGGATTTGTGGACATAAATTAGGACCCCAAAAAAAATGAAAAGGACCTTTTTCCACGCCTTTAGACATATTGGGCATCTACGGCTAGACTATGTGTTACAGACCAAACGGCACTTGATGGGTGATGTAGTCAGCTTCACACCCGTCGCCTTTACTTCCCAGGACTCCAACCGCTACCCACTCAAGGCTGGGTCAACGCAAGGTCATTTTTGAAAGAAGGTCTGGCTCCATGAGGACCCGAACCCACTACCTTCCGATTCACAGGCGAGCGTCTAGCCGCTACACCACGGCGACTCTCTATTTGTGGATATAAAGGGAAAAAATATAATTTATGCAGGATGGAGAGAGGTACAATTAAATAGTGAGCCTTGTGTAGCCGGGGGAGGGGGGTTAGTGGTGGGGGATCTGTTGCTTTCGGGTAAAGGCCAGAGCTGGCGTAAACTCCGAGGTGGGGGGAGGGGGTCTTTTTTTTTTTCGTCCACTAATGGACTAGATCGACCGTCTAGAAAGCAATGACAAACTACTGGACGTAAATTTGCCTAGAAAAACCGCACAACAGCCAGGGGCTGTTGGGGTTGGTTCTGCAACGTCCTGTAAAGGATACGCAACTAACCTATAACTGAACTTTAGTCTCTTGTGACTCTCGGGTTTTTAGCATTACCTCTGTTCTCAATGTTTGTGTGTGAGTGGTTCCTATCCCTCCCCCTTATTTTTTTATTTTGTTGTTGTTGTTGTTGTTGTTGTTGTTGTTGTTGTTGTTGATCTGTGGTTTCCAAAGAAGTGACTTTATGGTGACACTATCAAGTTTTCTCAACCTCCTATCCTCACACACAATCGTACACATAAGCGTACACAACAACAACAAAGACACAAGTATACGGATTAAGAAGCTTTACTACTATTGCATTATTTGAATTGCTCTCACAAAAAGAAAACATAAAAATAAATAACCTTAGAGACACAACCTGACGCTTCCACTTCATGTCGGCCTAACCCCATCACCTAACCACATGTAAAGTGTTAAACAAGAAACAGAGAAACACCGAATGACGTAGGTAGCTGTAAAAGGATTATACAACACGACAACATTAGATAAACGTCCTGTCAGATGGACAGAGGAAAGTGGTGTTTTCGTGATGAATTTGCGAGAATGTACTCTGTCTATCTGCTACAGTTGCAAAGCTTGCCTGTAACTGCTGTATTTGCCGCTAACATTTTCATTGCCAAAGAGGTAGTTGCGTATTCTTTTCAGGACGTTGCAGAACCAACCCAAACTAAATTTTCAACCTTTAGAAAATGTGATTTTGGCCAAACGCGATAGGCATGAATTGTGGGAAAATGTCACTTGTGGAAATTATAAAGTTCTCAATTGTTGTCCCCAGATTGTACTAAAATGTCAAATCAGACATCCAGATTACCTACTTTGCATCTAGCGTATCTACTCATGTGTAAAAAAAAATTGTCTGGGACCTAATGTTTAGTGGTAGGACACTGACAAGTTGTTATGAACATTTGTGTGTAAAATTTGTGTTTCACTCTTATCTTATCTATTTTTCTACCACCAACGAGCACCAAAGTTTCCAATTTCTCAACTAGAGTAACTCTTCAAGTGTAAAAAAGTAGACTAAGACTAAATTTTCAACTATTGGAAAATGTGATTTTGGAATTTTAGTGTGGTTTCTCTAGGCAAATTTGCGTCAAGTAGTTCGACATTGCTTACTGGACGGTCGGCTTTCTTGATACCACTGTCGACACCAACGCAAGGCGCATGGCCCGCAGAAGGAATCGAACCCGGCATTCCAGCATTACGAAGCGTTCGCATCGACTTAGCCACAGAGCTTGCCAAAGAGAGATGCGATAATTTTGCTAGTTATTATTACGGTTTGGGAGCCACTTTGGTGTAGCGGTTAGGTGCTCGCCGGCGGATCGGAAGGTCGTAAGTTCGGGTTCAGAGAGGGGTCAAAAATTTTTTTAAGAAACGACCTTGATTCTCAGGTGGACCTAGCCTTGAGTGGGTACCAGGTGCAGTCATCGGAAGTAGAGGCAACCGGTGTGATGCTAACTACATCGCCCACCAAGCGCCATTTGGTCAATAAAATATAGGTCAAGTCCTATATACCCAGTACACCTAGAGGCATAGAAAGGGGTCCTTAACTTTACTCTTCTTCTGCCGTTCTACCCCCCAATGGAGCATAAACCCTCAACCAACTCACGCCAAGTCGTTATATCCTTCGCCATTGCATGGAGCTCTCCCCATGTCCTCCCAATCTTTCTAACCTCATTCTCCAGCTCTTTTCTCCGTGTGTGTGTGTTTTTTTTTTTTTGGCCTTCCTTTATTCCTATGCCCCTGTGGGTTCCAATGCAAAGACATTCTAGTTATGCTGTTCTCCTGTTTTCTCAGTGTGTGCCCTATCCAACGCCAGCGTCTTTTCCTCACCTCCTGATCCACTGGAGCCTGTTTAGTTCTCTCCCAAAGTTCTACATTAGTTATTCTATCATACCATTTTATTCCCTCTATTCTGCGCAGGCACCAGTTAATGAATGTCTGTAATTTATTAGTAATTGCCTTGGTTGTTCTCCATGTTTCCACCCCATACAATAGTACTGATTTGACATTAGAATTAAAAAATTTTTAGTTTAGTATTTCTTTTAATTTCTTTTGACCTCCACAAATTCCCTAGTGCTATGAAAGCCCTCTTGCCTTTTGTATTCTTATTTTAATATCTCTATCAGTTCCTTCATCTTTATCTACATTACTGCCTAAATAGGTGTACGACTCCACGTCTTGGAGTTGGGTGCCATTTAGAGAAACCACATTACTATTTGCCTGATTTATTCTCATTATCTTTGTCTTTCCTTTATGGATTTTCAGACCAAGCTGCTGTGATCTCGCATTAAGTATATTTAATTTATCTTGCATCTGATTCCGTGAATGGGACAGAAGAGCAATATCATCAGCGAAATCCAGATCATCAAGCTGTTTTGTAGGGGTCCACTGAATTCCATTCTTGGTGTTAGCAGTTACTGTTTTTCATAGTCCAGTCTATAGCCAGTAAAAATAAGAGAGGCGACAAAAGACATCTCTGCCGCACACCTGTTTTTATTTCAAATGCATCTGTTAGCTTTTCCCTCATGAAGAACTCGACATTGTATGTCTTTATATGTTGCCTTTACTAAAGTGATAATTTTCTGTGGGATTCCATAGTGCCCATCAATTTCTAGAGAGATTCCCTATCAATGCTGTCAAATGCTTTTTGATAGTCTATAAATCCAATGTAAAGTGGTGAGTTCAGTTTCAATGCTTTGCTCTATTATAATACGTAATGTGGCTATCTGGACAGTACAGGATCTGTTTGACCGAAAACCTGCCTGCTCATTTCTTAGCATTTTTATCAATAGCATCTTTAATCTTTCCAAAATAATTCTACTTAATATTTTTCCAGGAACTGACAGCAACATAGTTCCTCTATAGTTTTCACACTCCTGTAGATCACCTTTTTTGGGCAGTTTCACAAGATATCCTTCTCTCTAGTCTGCTGGTATTTCTTCGGTCTCCCAGACTTTACTGAGTAATCTATGTAGCAATTCTGTTGATGTGTTTTATGTTGGTCCTGATGGCTTCAGCTGGGATAACCATCTGGGCCTGTCGCCTTTCCTTCCTTGAGAAGATTTATAGCTTTTGTAATTTCCTCTTTGGATAGTGTCTCACAGTTGATATCCAGATAGCTGATATCTGGGGGAACCTCACATTTAGAAGCATTTGATATCAACCCATCTGTCCATTTCTAAAGGCTGGATATCTGGGGGAACCTCTGGGCCTGGTCTATTTAGAAGCATTTCAAAATATTCAACCCATCTGTCCATTTGATCTTTAGTGTTAGTAAGTACCTTTCCTTGACTATTTTTGATTGATCCAGTTGGCTGACTATATTTATCTACTAATTTTCTTGTGTTAATGTAAAGTTCTCTGAGGTTTCCTTTTGCTGCTGCTGTCTCTGCTTCTTGTGCTAGATCATTTAGATATTTCACTTTATCTGCCCTTATATGCCTCCTTCCTTGTTGGCTTCTGTGTATTTTTCCTGAGCTCTAGCTTTAGCAGCTCTAGTTTGCTATTGTTTAATTCTGCCTTTTTGCATTTCCTATCTTCAATCAGTTTAATGGTTTCTGGTGTTTATCTATGCTTTATGTTTCCTTTCTTTCTTGCCAAGAACTTCTACGCAAGATTCATTCCAGATTTCTTTGATCTGATCCCAGCAGACTTCTGTGTTGACATCTTCAGCTAACTGCTGCATAACCTGGTACTTATTAGAGACCGTAACTGAGAACCTGTTCCCTAATTTCTTTATCTCTGAGAAAGCCTACATTATATTGTTTTCTATGATTATAAGATGTTATATATTTTTTTTAGTTTCAACTTGATTTTACTTAACACCAGGAAATGGTCAGTAAATACATCGGCACCTCTGAAAGCCCTAACATCGTAAAGGGATGATCTAAACTTTTTGTTAAAACATATGTGATCAATTTGATTAGTTGTCTTATGGTCTGGTGATTCCCATGTTGACTTGTGTATTTTTTTATGGGAAAAAATACTTCCACCAATAACATACTGGTTATCTGCACAAAAATTCTTAACAATTCTCCATTTTTATTCATTACACCTGGACCATGTCTCCCCATAATTTCTTCATAACCTGTGTTGTCTGATCCTATCTTAGCATTCAAGTCACTAATCAAAATTTTTAAGTTGCCCTTACTTTCATTATTTATAATATTTTGAAGCTGCATGTAAATTCTTCCTTAACAGATGCATCTTTATCATTTGTTGGTGCATAACACTGTATTACCGACATGTTCACCTTCTGTTTTACTGTTCTAAAAGATGCTCTTATTATTCTGGGACTCATAGCTTCCCATTCTATTAGTGCCCTGTCTGCTTCTTTTGATAGCATCAGGGCCACTCCTTCACTGTGGGGCGAATTTTCCTCTGTGTGTCCTGAGAACAAAATAGTTTATCCTGAATTTAGAATACTTTTCCCTGCCCCAGTTCATCTAGTTTTACATAACTCTAAAATACTAATTCTAAAATGTTTCATTTCCTTTGCTACTTCCATCGTTCTCCCTATATCATAGAGAGTTCTAACATTCCAAGTGCCAATTCTGGAGGTTTTCCTAGCTGAGAGGAGGTAAGTCAACGATCCGGACTCCTTACGGCTTTCTCCACACCGTGTCATACTTCTTCTATTTGAAGAGCCTCCCCTCATCTTGGTTGGCAGGATTTTATTTGCTTCTCTTTTTGACTTATCCATGGTTGGTTGGTTTTTGTGGCTATGGTTTTTACAGGATGAGGTAGCCAACCTCAAGCCCAACCCTACCCTTAGTCGCCTCTTACGACATGCCTGGTAGGGGTGCAGTGTCACTATTCTTTGCTTCCCGTGAGGGCCCCGGTGACACACGGGCGAACTTTATTATTACTGTTTAAATATTTATTACATATATGCCAGTCGGTTTTACGTCCTGAACATAGGGGGAAAAACGCTCCTTACACGCTTGCGCCACTCGGTTGGAAACCGTAAACATTTGATTATACTACTTACACTACTATGTTAGCGGTGCACGCATACTCAGTCAACCAGGAGGAAACTATCTCGTGGTACCCTCTCTAGTGGTTTACGTCCCGAACATAGCGAAAAGAACGCTCGCTGCATGCTTACGCCACTCGGTTAGAAATCGTAACATGTATCAGCTACCATTTACTTATACTACGATGCCAGCTGTACATGCATACTCAATCAACCAGAAGAAAACTATCTCGCGATACCCTCTCTAGTGTAATCGTTACCCGCTAATTCATCAGCAGCTAATCTATCAGCTTGTTTATTACCCCACACACCAGAAAATTAAACAACAACCTTATACGTTCTCAGTTTGTTCGTTGTAATTGGCTCTATAAAGCTGTCGCAGGGTCCCAAACTCGTTCACAGCGCGATTCTCGTACCACTGTCCGAAAGCAACGAACGAACGACCGCTAGAAGTGTTGAAATATGTCTGGTGGCTTTTCTCTCTAACCCCTGAACCGTAAGCTTTTCCCTTAAACTAGCTCTGATCGTGGGAATTAGTAAACACCTTTATGTTATTCCCTGGCTTATCTTTGTGACCCGGTGTTATGGTCAGAAACTTCTGCCAGGTTAGTCACGATTCTTTTGTCTAAAATAACATTCCAAGGTCTTGACCTGTCCCGCTATAAGTTACCTCAGTGACCGACTATCTGGCAACCTGTTTACCTGGGCTGGTTTTTTTTTTTTTTTAAATCATCACCCATAGGTCCCAGATCTTGAGAAGCTCATGCACATTAAAGCCTCCCACCCATGCCTCCCCCCCCCCTTTTACACAATTTTAAGGGGAGCTGAGCCCCGCCCCCCCTCACCCCCACCCCCACCTTAACATTTTCTGATGGTTTGAAACACCGATTCGTCCCACGCCCAGAAAAACAGCAGTAATTTTAGTCGGCCACACCCCCCTCTCCCTTTTTTTTTTTTCTCAACCCCCAGGCACTTAATAGACGTCCTCTTCCTAGTGTGTGTGTGTGATGTGTGTTGTGTGTGTGTATGTGTGTGTGTGTGTATTCAAATACTCACTGTGCATTATTATGTGTATTTGCCAATCAGCAACATTAATGAAATATTGAAAATTCAAAGTTCAAACTTTTTTTAAATGATTTTTTAACAAAGCCTAAGCCCCTTTAGGGCCCATAACCCCCTCCCCCGCCCCACAAAACATTGATTTGCCTAGGCCCCCTGTCTCACAGTCACCATCATACTATCGCTCGTCCTGTTGTAGTCGTGTGTATCTCACAATTTATCTCGAGTCTACTCCCCTAAAAAAATACTCCCCCATTGCTGTCCACTCTTTTGATAACAAGTATGGAATCCCAGGCCAGCACGTCTGCTACTCCTATCAAAGTTCATTGTAGGACTTCTGAAAGTTTTTTTTTTTTTTTAATCTTGCCTTCATCATCTATTTTCTTTCCCATTTCATGGCCTTTGCGTCTTACCTTTTTTTTTCCCTGCCTTTCTGAAAGATCCACAGAGGACACAAAGGCCAGGACTACTACCTAAAGACGGTCCGCAGTTTTGATTTAGTCATTGTCCGTCATGATGTCACATCATTATCAGTGAATGTGGTAATAGCACAGGTTCTGTATGAAAATAAACTAAGTAAGGCAGTCAAGAAACTGTAACCGGGTTCCTGTCCTAGTCACGTTTTTGTCATTTTTCTGTCTGGCTCGTGACTTAGATACGTGAAAGTAGAGGTTCTGCAGGGACACTCGAATGTGAGTTTTTCGAGGTGTGTAATCACACAATACGTTTAAGAATACAAGATTAAATGGGTTTGGTCACATTTCTGGTTTTTTTTTTTTCTTTTTCATCTTCTTCTACATTCGCCATTAGAAGGACGTTTGGCACCTTGTGTTGTTGTTTACAGCTAGGCTTACAATATCTGCACCTTTCGGATCACACACAGCACAATACATGCACACACAGACACAGACATGCACACACGAGACACATATCATACACACACAAAACACATCAGCACACACGTCACAACCATTCAGCACACACACACGCCCGCTCTCTCACACACACCACACACACACAAACACATCACACTCCCAGCACACACAAAGTATATACAGCACACACCATACAAAAGGCACGTACACACACAGGGGACCACACACAGCACACACAAAGAT
>CAJHNH020004568.1:0-2500 GCA_905116865.2 Candidula unifasciata
TATAGATATAGATGTGTGTGTGTGTATAGATATAGATGTGTGTGTGTGTATAGATATAGATGTGTGTGTGTATAGATATAGATGTGTGTGTGTGTATAGATATAGATGTGTGTGTATAGATATAGATGTGTGTGTGTATAGATATAGATGTGTGTGTGTATAGATATAGATGTGTGTGTGTATAGATATAGATGTGTGTGTGTGTGTGTATAGATATAGATGTGTGTGTGTGTATAGATATAGATGTGTGTGTGTGTGTGTGTGTGTGTATAGATATAGATGTGTGTGTGTATAGATATAGATGTGTGTGTGTGTATAGATATAGATGTGTGTGTGTATAGATATAGATGTGTGTGTGTGTATAGATATAGATGTGTGTGTGTATAGATATAGATGTGTGTGTGTGTATAGATATAGATGTGTGTGTGTTTATAGATATAGATGTGTGTGTGTGTATGTTAGTATATTTATACACACACACACATCTGTATATATATATATATATATATATATATATATATATATATATATATATATATATATATATATATATACAAATATGATACTGTGATTTTATATATATATCTTCTTCTTTTGTCAAAATCTGCTTGTGCCGCTAGGCGTCGCAGTCTATCAGATGATCGGCAACCGAGCCAGGGCGCGCTCAGTCGCTTCATATGCCGTGATGTTATGAAGTCTCAAGTTGTCCGTTACTCCTTCAATCCATCTTCTTCTTGGTCTTCCCCTGCCTCTTGTTGTTACGATTTTCATGTTGTATGCTCTTGATGCTGGCATCGTTGGTTCCATTCTCATTAGGTGACCAAACCATTTCATTCTTTGCTTCTCAATAAATTTAACGATGGGTATGGTTCCAATAGTTCTTGTAATCACATCGTTTCTCACTCGATCTCTTCTGGTTTTATTCGCAGCCATTCTCAAACATCTCATTTCACAGGTGGTTAGTCTTCTCTCATGTTCTTTTGTTAATGTCCAAGTCTGACATTGATAACCTAATGTCGGTATAAAGATTGTATTTATAATTTGTCTTTTTATCTCAGCTGGGACAGCAGGGTGTTTTAAAATTGGGGCAAGCTGGTATGCGACATTGTTGGCTTGTTGGATTCTTGCTTCGATCTCTCTGTCTATTTTACCATTGGATGTAAAGATACTTCCCAGGTATTTAAATTTTTGCACTTGTTTTAGGCTGTGATCTAGAATCTTTATGTCGATGGTCTGTTGCTCTCTACTTATGCTCATGACTTCTGTCTTTTCAGTATTGATCTTCATATGATGCTTGAGGCAACTGTCGTGTAGTAGGTACATGTGGTCTTGCAGCTGTTTACTATCACTGTGAAATATGCATTGATCGTCGGCAAAGAGCAGCTCATTGAAGTCCTCCTGTTTATCGACATCTGTTGGTGTTATGTCTATTTTATTAATAGTGTCCATAAATATTATGAAAAGTAAAGGTGATAATACACAACCTTGTCTTACTCCTGATGTTACTGGGAACCAGTCTGTGATGCCAGCCCTTGTTCTAATGGCGCTTTCACTTTGTCTATAAATAGCCCTAACACAATCTAAAATTGTTCCATTTATACCGTAGTTTTCAAGAACTTTCCATAATAAATTTCTGTTTACTCTATCGAAAGCTTTTTCTTGATCTATGAAAGCGATGTTCATTTGATGTCTGTGTTCTATTGTCTTTTCGCTAACTTGTCTTAAAGCAAAAATAGCGTCAGTACACCCTCTTCCTTTCCTAAATCCGACCTGTGATGGGCTCAGGATCGGTTCTACAACGGATCTAATTCGTTGTTCCAGAATTTTGGCAAACATTTTTCCTACGTGGCTTAGAAGGGAGATGCCTCTGTAATTGTTACAATCTTGCTTATTGCCTTTTCTTTTCCAAATTGGGACTATAAGGGCTCTTTGCCAGTCTATTGGTACAGTTCTTTCATTCCAGGCTTTCCTAAATATGTGGAGTAGCCAGGTGACTCCAATTTCTCCACAAGCCTGTATTGCCTCGGCTGATATTCCATCAACACCTGATGCCTTATTTTTGGGACTGCATCTGATTGCTTCTCTGACTTCTTGTTCGATTATTGTAGGCTGTTCCTCGTTTGTACATCTGGGTGTGAATGGTACTGTTTCCTCATTTCCTGTTACATTCAGAAGAATCTGAAAATATTCTTTCCACCTTTCTCTGCTCTTGCCCTCCTCATGTATGGGTTTGCCTTGACTATCATTGACATATTCAGATGGCTGGAATGGTTCATCTCTAGTCCTCATTTTTGCAATGGTTTTGTAAAACTGTCTACTAGATTTAGCACAGATTTTGGTAAGATTTTCCCCATACATGATCCAGGATGTTTCCTTGGATTGTTTAATTTCTCTTGCAGATTGTCGCCTGGCAATTCTGTACTTGATATAATCGTCATCTGAGCGGGATCTTAGCCATTTCTTGTATTGCTCCTTTTTACATTTCACTGCTTGTTTTACT
>CAJHNH020004568.1:7500-10000 GCA_905116865.2 Candidula unifasciata
ATCTATCTATCTATCTATCTATCTATCTATCTATCTATCTATCTATCTATCTATCTATCTATCTATCTATCTATCTATCTATCTATCTATCTATCTATCTATCTATCTATCTATCTATCTATCTATCTATCTATCTATCTATCTATCTCTGTCTCTCTCTCTCTGTCTCTCTCTCTCTCTCTCCCTCCTTCTCTCGGTGTACCCCACCAGGAAATCACACAAGCGATAAACACCCGGTGACACAAAGTGCCACCATTCGGATGAGGATCACCCGGGGAGAAACCCCTTTCAGCCGTTGGGCCTTATCTATGGCCCGGCTAGATTCAGGGATTCCCGCAGAGGCTTCAAATGACGAAAAATGGCATCTCACATGGGAAGATTTGCTTTTAATATAATTGTAATAGCAGATTTTATTCCAAAATATTTGTCCCATCTTCCGTCCAATTTACCCTTATCTCAAATCAAAATAGCTTCAGAGAAATGCATAAGATAATCTATCAACCACATAAGATCGACAAAAATGGAAACCTTTCGCTCAAATATTGTAAGGTCAGGGTAATATCGTATAAGAATAAAAACTGCGATTCTTTCATAGTGCGTTGTAAATGTCAGAACACTACAGGAAGTTGTCTTCCCGCGGCTGGTCTAATGGAATGTGACATTAAAAATAGTTTCGTGTTGTTTCTGCTTTTTTGAAGAGACTAGAATTAACGACAATTTTCTTTTCTTCTGCTTCTTATTCTTCTTCTTCTCCTGCTACTGCTGCTGCTTTGTCGTCGTTTGCATCGTTCTCTTCTTCTTCTTCTTCTTCTTCTTCTTCTTCTTCTTCTTCTTCTTCTTCTTCTTCTTCTTCTTCTTCTTCTTCTTCTTCTTCTTCTTCTTCTTCTTCTTCTTCTTCTTCTTCTTCTTCTTCTTCTTCTTGGCTCTTGAAATAGCATGACTGCAAACGAGTAATTCTTTCAACACACAGGCAAGTCTATAACCAAGTCAATAAGGAAGCTCCCCACAACAGAAATCCCGAACCCACACGAGGAGACAGACGTATTGTTGTATGTTTTTCATCTTGGATTGCCGTTCATAGTGATATTTTGTTATTTTATTGTTGTCAAACCTTCAGCTGAGAGTCCGTAGAGGATATACGAAAGGAGGGAAGGATGTATTTTTCTTCTTCTTCTTCTTCACCAGCTGTAAACTCTGGCGGAATGTTCTGGTTGTTCGTCCACTTCTGGACTGTACTCCTTTTCAAGAACCTGTTGCGTGTGCGTCAGTTTTACAGATCTGAATCATTTGTATGCAGATTGCTGGTTCCTTGCCTCTCAGGCAGATGCACTGACTTCGAAGGAAACTCCCAATTAGTCGACTCTTACGACATGCTTGTGGGTAGGCAGTGGGTCTATTCTTGTTTTCCCTATAATAGGATCCCGGAACCCACACGGAGAGGGTGGATTAAGAAATCTAACCGTCAAACCTGCAGTCATAGTGCCCTCAAGGCTCGCTGAAAGTCTTAACGATTAGGAAAGTTGGAACTTGGGGGCATAGATCTCACGCCCACCCTGGTGTCAACCAGTGTTTATGTGTTTCTGCACTACCTTTATGGCATATTTGTATGTTGTTGTTGGCTTTTATGGGGGAAAGGGTGAAGGTAAGGGGGAAAAGATGCCACGTACACTTCTGCTGAAGATAGTTGCGGTTATAATTATGGGCTAGTTCTCTTTGCACCAAGTTCCATTGCTTAACTGCTCTGTTGTGTCAGTAAGTAAAGATCCCTTTTCACGCCTTTCGGCGCCTCGGGCATATGGGCAGAGCGTCCCATATTTTTACAGACCATCAGCACTCTGTGGGTAATGTGGTCAGCATTACGCCGGCTGTCTTTACTTTCCCAGGACAGCCCATCCTGGTACCCATTTTGTGTCAGTAGGCGTGGCTTATTGTCCCTAAGTGTGTTAGCCGTGTTAACAGTGAAAATTTCTTGGATATCCATTTACATGAGCAGCGATGCGTGGTGTTATTTTTTTATAGCCTATCCCGCATACGATACAAAATTATATTCATGAACTGTTGCTGTTTCTGAGCATTTGTATGTCCTCTCTGTTGGTCCTGATGGAGGTTCCATTTAGCCTGTCCTTCTTCCTGGCTAGACTTTGCTGTGTCTCGAATGACTGTTATTTATGATTGCTTTGTACTCCTTATATCATGTGTGATTGTATTCTTCTTGAAGTACTGTGTCCTGTCGTATGTCCTTCATGCCTCTCTCCTAGCTTGGTGGTCCGTCTTCTGACTGACTGACTGACTGACTTTCAACCCCACCAGGACACCACACAAGCAATACACATCCGATGACGCAATCCTGTTATGGAATCCTTAAATGGGTCAGTTCTACTGAGGCTCCATGTTGTCTTCTGAGTGTCCAAAGGCAAGCACTAAGACTACAGTGCGTTTCGAAAGTTGTGCCACAACACTTTAACAAATATCTCGAAAACTCCCGTACAGATCAACAAGA
>CAJHNH020004568.1:15000-36076 GCA_905116865.2 Candidula unifasciata
GCAGGAGGCATACAGTCAGGCAGACAGGAATACATAATAACAAGGCAGAAATACAGAAAGACGATGCGGGAATACAGAAAGACAAGACAGAAACAGCGGTAGACAGGCAGGCAGCCTTGTAGAAAGACAAAACAGCAGACAGACAGACAGGCACACAAGGATTAACACAATAATGCAAAAAGGCCGCCAGGCGGGCGGAAAAGCCAGCAGACTTGTAGGCAAACAGACAGACCGACAGATAAGAAAGCTGTATAATTCGGCGGGTGGAGGGGGTAGGGGGGTGAGGGGGGAGAAACAAACTTCGGGTGTATTCTCACCTATAATCTCAGAATGTTGGCAGTATTCTCGTACTTTCACTGTGGTATCGCTTGGCTACGCGAGTGTATGCACTACACATCCCACCAGTGCCATAAACATTGGGAGCTGCTTTTATACTGGCGTGTTTAAGGTTTCCCTTTGATGTAAGTGCGTGAGGAAGATACCAGAGGTTACGGTGTTCTAGGCTCTCACCTTTTGTTTATTGTGTGAATGATAGTGGTGGCGTGCTTCAGAGCTTGTAAGGCTGGGGATGCAGAAGTGCTGATCCACACTTTATCAGAACCAGAGCACAATCTGGTCAGGACCTAGCGACGTCACTCTGATGCTTATTCTATCTCCTCGTAATTATTTTCCCCAGTCTCTCACACTTTCTCCTTCCTCTTTCATTCTCTTTCCCGTTTCTCTGGAGGCGTTCCCATCCTATCACTTCTCTCATTCACACATACACACACGCATATTTTTACAGGAATCTTTTACGTCCCTAGTAACATATACTCTAATTGACCTGCACCCCTTATCCCCCAACAAACACACACACACACATACAGCACACACACAACACACACACACACACACACACACACACACACACTCACACACATCAAAGTAATTTCCTGGTTCCATCCGACACCTCATTCTCCAAGCACTATCTACCACAGTTACTCAATTACCTCCCTTATCTCCACCTTCCATTTCACCCCTCATTGACCTTTGCATTATTAACACAAGGTCATATGTTTATAACCTCTAACATTTATATACCCATGTTTTGAAAAGCTATGAGTCCATGAATTTCCCCCCCCCCCCCCCCCACCCCTCCTTTTTTTCTGAACGAACTTGACATTTTCTTCAGCTATCTTGTATAATGAATGGTTTTTAAAAAATTGCAATTTCACAACGTTTAACGCAATTTTTTTTTTCCATTAAAGCTTAGAAAATATAAGAAATACTTTTAATGTGTTTTTTTTTGCAAGCGTTTATTAGGGGTACATGTTGCGTTTGATAATTTCCGAAAATGATACGCGTGAAAGATTTAAAAAATAAAAACGTTGTTTAAAAATATTTAACATGAAACTTAAACAGTAATAGAATCGCCATCTCATTAAACCTGATAAATAAATTAGAACTAGCATGTTGTTTATTTTGATTATATGTAAAGAAACATATATGTTAATTTTACAGTTTTTATTCAAACACGGTAGATGTAACGTTAGTCTCCGCACGCCCCGCCAATAAACACACTAGATCACTTCTGACTGGAAGTTCCTGAACCTGTCACCTTGGCACAAGGTAACGGGGATGTTCCGCAATGCCGTTGATATCGCCAGTTGTATATTTTGCACGCCAGCGCTTTAAACACTCAAAAAACATGAAGAAACTGGCACTAATACAATTCCTATAGAGAGTGCTGCAACCTATGCCACGGGCATTCTCTTTCTCTGAATGAAAACTTAAATGCAAGACAAAACAGAAAACAAACAACAGAGCGGGATACACCCGTAATCTTCAGAAAAGTCGACGAGCCTAACAAACTTGTGAATGAAAAGTGACCTACTCGATTTGGGGCAATTAACGTTACTTTAACCACAAAAGCATTGCTTTTTCATACATATTTATTTCCAAGCAAGTGTTAATGTCACTATTTTTTCAAAGTAATTTAGTAGTGTAACAATTCCTATCCGAACACGATGCTGATATGACTAATTCAATCCAAAATGAATTGCCACTATGTTTAAACGTGAGAAGAGACCGTTTGGAAGTGGGGAACTTTTAAGAATTTTCTAAGGCTGCATATTTCTATCGTTTTTCAGTCTGCTCCCAAACGTAGTGCCCTTAAGGGTCCCCTAACTTTCAGCACCCCTGTAATAGTGATTCCGACCTCAGAACGACCCCACTTCCTGGCGTGCCAGCCACTTGTCTGTCATCGCCAGATGCCAGATAATGATTTCAATGTGAGCCAAATTTATTACTGTCACGTGCAAGCTGGCATTATGAACGCCAAAAGATTCATCCGAGTTTTTGGTTGCAAAATACAATTGTCTTAGAAACTTGTAAAATTCACTAAAGTATTATAATTCACTGATGCGTGACGAGTGTGGCCGGTGTGTGCTGGAATCAGTAAGTTTTAACAACGCTCATCGGTTGTCATGTTGTGGTGTGGTTTACAGCTAGGCTGGGGTATCAACTGCTTTCAGCTGAACACAGCAGCAAACTCATAATTCGTCCCCTTTTACGAAATGTTTGTTACAGCAGCAGGGAGTCTATTCTTGTTGTTGTTTTTCCCCCTCCAACACGCAAATAGAGGCTGTGGTATTGTTTTGTAAACGCTGCAGGAATCAATCCAGGATGGTATATTGTTGTACTACATTTTCTGGTTCCATTTCCTGCAAGGACAAGATTCTATTTTCGCTCTCAGTACGATTATGAAAGCTGTTTTCCTTTTATGAGTTCTGAGGCCCCATTGACAAGAAAACAAGAATAGATCCACTTCCTTTCCGGCAAGCATGTCGTAGGAGACGACTAACTGGGAACTTCCTTCGAAGTCGGAGTGCATCTGCCTGAGTGGCAAAGAACAAGCAAAAGCACACAAAAAAAGTCAGTAAAACGGAATTACACGCAAAACTCAGGCCCTGGCACTAAGCCACAGTTCAAGTGGACGAACCACCAGGACTTTCCACTGGAGCTTACAGCCGGTGAACAACGAGGATGAAAAAGAAGAAGGAGAACGCTGTCTGTCCGTCTGTCTGTCTGTCTGTCCGTTCTTGTGTCTGTCTTTCCGTTCCTTTCTCTGTCCGTTCGAGTCTCTGTCTGTCCTTTTGTGTGCCTGTCTGTCTGCTCGTCTGTCAATTTATAAATGCCATAGATATTGAGACCCTCCTGTAGCCTAAGCCTTGTTTAATTGCGCCCCAAAAAATAATGTGCTTAATAGCATATTATGTCCTGATATATTATAAATAATATGATACATGTTTTTGCTAAGTTAGTTTCGTATCCTTTACAGGGCTTCATAGACACAAACCTAACATATTTTTCAACTTTTGTTGTGTTTAAAGGCAAATGTGTGGTCAGTAGTTTGCCATTGCTTACTGAAGGTGGACTTTCGATACCCTAGTCGAAACCGACGCTAGAGGGTCTTCTGTTATATCGCCTGCTGCTGGGATTGAACCCGGCATTATGTAGCACGTTCGCAACAGACGTCAACTTACGAACAATTACTTTTTTTTAAAAAGTGGTGAGGCGTGATGAGATCACACGTGTAAGCGTTAACATGCAATGATTATTCTATAGATGGTATCGCGTGATGTTTTCCTTTTCGTCGATAGGCTGTTCTGAATATTCGAGGGCTGCTGGCACTGTAGCAGTAGTAACTAGTAGCTTTAAATATTGCAGAGTTTCTGAATGAATGGGGTAAGAAAGTAGTGATGGCTCCTGTAGCTATGTTCGATACGTAAATCAAGTTAAGTATTTGTAATCAATACTAAAGAGTAAAAACAAATATAAAATAGTTTTTCTTTGACAATGGAAAGTGTCAGCTGTGGTTACCGCTGTTACATGCAAGCATCTCTGAGATGTGAAATGACAAAAGCCAGTGGCAACCAGTGTGCAGTGGATCGCAAATTATTCCTCCCCACGCCACTTAACGCAGAAATGGTTTATGATGATGATGATGTCATGCACGCCTGGCCGCTTAAAAAAAGCAACTTCTACGTAAATTTGCCTAGAAAAACCACACAACAACCATGGGCTGTTGGGGTTGGTTCTGCAACGTCCTGTAAAGGATACGCAACTAACTGTGTGCCCTAATATCTTTCTACTTCTTTCTATAAGTACCGATCAATGCATTAAATGTTTGTTTATTTTATATAATGAGAACTAAGGATGGAAAGACAGGTTAGCAGACAGGGTAATATTGTAGCATTATTTCAGCGTACAATATTATTAAAACTGTTGCTGATCATTGGTCCTAAATTTGCCACATTCGCAGAGGGAGACGGATTGTCTACACGTTTGTCTGAAGTGCCATTCCAAGTCTTCTACTATTAAGAACCGAGAAACGTAGACCTAGCGAACACATCTTGTTATCAGACGGATTTCTTGTAAGCCTCTCTGTGATGCCAGGTGTCTTGCAGCCCTGCTTCCGATGCTCTATCAGCAATACTTGAAAACGTATGTGCAGTGCCTGGGTAGATACATTAGGAAGCCATGAGACTTGACAAACAAAATGGAGCTATTAGTGAGGTTAGTTGCGTATCCTTTTACAGGACGTTGCAGAACCAACCCTAACAGCCCCTGGCTGTTGTGTGATTTTTCTAGGCAAATTTACGTCCGGTAGTTTGCCATTGCTCTCTGGACGGTCAGCTTTCTTGATACCACTGTCGAAACCAACGCAAGGCGCATAGCCCGCAGCTGGGGTCAAACACGGCATCCCGGCATTACGAAGCGTTCGCATCGACAGCCACAGAGCCGACGCTATTAGTGAAGGGTGTCTAAATTTTCATCAAGTGTATCTGTTATAGCAGCGGTTCTCAACCTACAGGTCGCGAAAGAGTAACCTGAGCTTTTTCGGACTCAGACGTGAGTTAGAAGAACGGAGTACTTATAGATTATGATGTTGATCCGCTGTTCAAAATCTCAAAACATCAGAGTAAGCGAAAAAGAAGAAAAAGACAGTCAGGTGTTTTGTGTTAATACACACCGTATTTATTATCATCATCAGCAGCATCATCATCATTAACTGCTTCTGCTGTTAAGCGCCGCGGGGAGGAAAAATTTGCCATACTGTGCAAGCTGGCTGCCACTGGCTATTGTCATGCATTGATTCCGAAGTGTGTCTCTAATGTTGTCGATCCACATTTTCGCTGTCGTCCTCTTGCTCTTGTTTTAATCTTCAGCGATATAATGCTTGTGATGGTATTTGATCTTGCTGCATGCTAACGAGATGGCCAAACTATTTGATCTGCTGTTTCTCGATGAATCTAGTAAAAGATGTCGTTCCAACAAACTGTCTGATAGTATCATATTCACTCGACCTCGGATGGTTAGGTTGGCGGCTTTTCTCAGGCATATCACATCACAGGTGGTGACACTGCGTGCATGGGCATGGACAGTGTCTCTGTTTGGCACTGATAGCTTGATGTTGGCATATATAACCTTACAAAATTCGACATGTTTACAAATTCGACATTTCTCAGGTCCAGATGTTGCAGCAAGTCTTAAATGTTAAATGCAGCTAGATAGTCTTTAACGTGCTGGCTACAGGGTTGCAAACACACACACACACACACACACACACACACACACACACACAAATAACGACTGTTCAATGGTATTTTTTAATTTAAAAGAAATGGTACCTTTGGTGTGTTTTGGTACCTCTTTAAAAGCATTTCGTACCATTCTTAACATAATTTCGGCAGCCCTGGCTGGCTATTCCAGGATATGGGGTTTATTGCTTCGGCCTTTGGACAGCTTATCGGTAAAATCCACAGACATGGAGACGCGGAACCACAGGCGAAAGGGCAAAGAACGGAGAACAGCCAACCATAGTGATGCCGGAACAGAGAGGAAAATATAACGAATATAACCGCAATAATTAACAAAGCACAAGGGTATAGTTTGCTCATTTACTTGCACATAACTATCTATCTACTAAATTTTCAATGCGTTTCTAAATACCAAATTCTAACCAGAGACACCCGCCAGTCTAATTATCTTGAGTTCGAATCCGCATTCTTCCCTTCTGTCCCTTCTTCTTCCTATTCCTCTCCTCCTTCTCTCTGCCGCTGCTTCTTCTTCTTCTTCTTCTTCTTCTTCTTCTTCTTCTTCTTCTTCTTCTTCTTCTTCTTCTTCTTCTTCTTCTTCTTCTTCTTCTTCTTCTTCTTCTTCTTCTTCTGCTTCTGTTTCTTCTTTTTCTTCTTCTGCTTCTGTTTCTTCTTCTTCTTCTTCTTCTTCTTCTTCTTCTTCTTCTTCTTCTTCTTCTTCTTCTTCTTCTTCTTCTTCTTCTTCTTCTTCTTCTTCTTCTTCTTCTTTTTTTTTTCTTCTTCTTCTTTTTCTTCTTCTTCTTCTTCTTCTTCTTCTTCTTCTTCTTCTTCTTCTTCTTCTTCTTCTTCTTCTTCTTCTTCTTCTTCTTCTTCTTCTTCTTCTTCTTCTTCTTCTCTTCTTCTTCTTCTTCTTCTTCTTCTTCTTCTTCTTCTTCTTCTTCTTCTTCTTCTTCTTCTTTTTCTTCTACTTCTTCTTTTTCTTCTTCTTCTTCTTCTTCTTTTTCTTCTACTTCTTCTTCTCCTCCTCCTCCTTCTCCTCCCTTCCCACCCCATTTCAACCATGCTGTCTTATCAGTGATACTAAAGACCTCACTCGTTACACCACAAACCACCATACAGGCTTATCGCCGGTATTTCTGTCATGTCTTTGTGACCTGCCTAGTTTTAAGTGCCAAAAACGGGCATTCCTTATCTCAACACTAAATGGTACAAACGCATGTCTTTGAAAGATCCACTTGGGTACACAAACATGATCTTTCAAGTTCTTCAATGGATGCAAAAACTGTTATGCTGTTCTAAATTTACTTTAAAGTGTACTGCTGACAGTCTGACCTGGGAAGTAAAGACAGCCGGTGTGTTGTCTACCACATAACCCACTGGGCAAACTTAATTATGGGATTTATTTTGTAAAGCTATATAAGTGAGAGCCGTCGTGGTGTAGCGGCTAAACGCTAGACTGCTGATCTTAAGGTCGTGGATTCAGATACCTCCGGAGCTGGTAACTTTGGTTCTCAAGTCAGCCCAGTCTTAAATGGGTACGAAATAAGTCCTGGGAAGTAAAGGCAGACGGTGTTCTGTTATTCAGATTACTCATCCAACGGTGAGTGTTTTATAAAATACGGGTCTAGCCCTTTAAGCCATATACACATGAAGGCGTGGGAACGGGTCACTACACACATACACCCACACCCCCCACACACACACCCACACACACACACACACACACCCACACACACACCCACACACCCACACACCCACACACACCCACACACCCACACACATCCACACACACCCCCACACCTACACCCACCCACACACACCTACACACACACCCACACATACACACATACACACATACATACACACACACCCACACAAACACACCCACACACACCCACACACCCACACACACACACTCACACCCACACACACACTCACACACAAACACACACACCCACGCACACACACCCACACACACACACACACACCCCCACACCCACACACCCACACACCCACACACACACACCCTCACACACATACACACCCACACACACACTCACACACACACACACACACCCACATACACACACACACACACACCTGCACACACACACACACAAACATAGGATTTATTACAGCTCCCACTACCATTACTACCACTATTAACGCTACTGTATCCGATATAATGTTTTCTACTTTTAGTATTAGTACAGCTTCTATTTCGACTACCACTACCATACTGCCACATAAAAACGCCACCGCTATCAAAATTCAATATTCGTCCCTCCTCTGGCGTGGCCGGAAAGTCGTCGGACCTGGAAAGAGAAGATAATATTTGGGTCCCAAATGCCAAAATTAAAGAATGGCTGTCCACTTGGGCTAAAAAGCAGGTTTTCAAAGAGACATGGTTCTCAAGGATATCAGTTTTTTTGGATAGGTATAGTTACGTTCCAAAAATTTAACGAAACAGAAAACAACATCAGATAACTTTTTCAGGGGAAATGCTTATCAGGACATCAGTCACCAGAAGCTACATTTTCTGGCGTCATAATGGAAGGCAACTATCCTTCCAAACAACAGCCTTTTTTTTTTCATCCAAGAGGTGCATTTCTGTTTACCATTTTATTTATGTGTTTATGCACGCCTGAGGTATGACATCAGGACGTAAGCCTCTGTTATAATGATAAGGCAATAAAAAGTACTGTGTTAATATGTAACTGAAACACATTTCTCCGAGATCGATTATCAAACGATTTTTTTTCTTTCCCACTGTATATTATTGTGTTTTTTTCCTTCTATTAGCGCTCAATAATATTAATAATAATAATAATAATAATAATAATAATAATAATAATAATAATAACAGGGAGCCACTGTGTTGTAGCAGTTAGACGACTTTTTCGTCACAAATGGATTTAGTTTTTAGGGTCGACATAGACTTAAATGCGTACTAGGTAGTCCTGGGAAATAAAGGCGACCGGCTTGATGCTGACCACATCACCCAGCGAATGCCGATTGGTTTACAAAATATACGTTTAGCTCTGTATGCCCAATAAGCCGAAGGCATGGGAAAGTGCCATTATATAGTGATAATAATAATTATGCAATAATAATTACTGTAACAATAGTAATAATTGTTATTAGTACGCACTTAAACAAGTATTAGGCAATTTGACACCCCAAGTCCCAGAAGATGATAAGGTGGTTGCTAATCTCCCCCTTCCCCCTCCAGCCCCACCACCACAGTCCATGATGCATTTCTGGTGGCGACTGTTGGCTTTGGCACCTATAGAAACTGCCAAACGAATTTACTGCGTGCGGATATTTCTGGATTGTACTGGGACTGATTGTTTATTTATTTATTTATTTTTTTAAACAGAGCAGTGAGGGACATTTCATTTGATTTTTACCGTTCTTTAATATTATCGGTAGGCAGGCCAAACAATTTCTTGAGGCCTCAGAGATGTGGTTTTATAGAAGAATGCTTAGAAAACCTTGGACAGCCAAAAAGAGCAACCAAGAGGTTTTGAAAGAAGCGGGAGCCCGAAGACAACTTATCAACGACATCAGAAAGAGACAGTCATCATTTTTTGGCCATGTTATGAGAGGAGGGCAAATGGAAACCTGTTGTGACCACAGGAAAGCTCTGTGGGGGGGGGGGGGGGGGGGGGGGGGGGGGGGGGATAGAGGAAGACAACGAGAGATGATTCTTGACAGTCTTGTTGCATGGCATTGAGGTGTGTCGGCAAACGAAATGATACATGCTGCAGGAGATCGTGGATTATGGAGAGGCATGATCGTCCACGCCATTCAGCAAGGCACCTGATGATAATTATTATCTTATCCCCCAAATGACGTCACAAGACAATCCAACATTTTAGAATGTGGTAAGACTGGGTTTCCCGGTTTTCTGGTGCTTTTAACGACCCCAAAACTTATAGAGCTGACCCTAACCCCAACAAAACTACGTCCCACGAGAGAGTGCAGCCTAGGTCCCACGAATGCACGCAGGCTAAGTCTCATGAATTAATGCAGCCTTGGTCCCACGACCTCATGCAGCCTATCTACCACGCCCTGAAATATTAGACTGTCCCGTGACATGTGGATATCCCCTGTTTGGGGTAGGATGTTAGAAAAGCACCATTTTTCACTGGCAGAGGAACGGAGCAAGTCTGGGGAAACCCGATTGCGGTGAAGTTGTAATCTCGCCTAAGCCTAAGAATAGAACCCTAATGATTTTGTATGTGTCAACGCCTTTGCTAGTTTAAACGAAAATTTTTTTTTTTAATATTGACTGAAAACGTTGATGTTGTCTTAGGAAAGCATTTCAATACATCTTTTGTTGCGATTTATTTTCGAACATTTTAACTTGCTGTCTGAGAATTTACGTTTTTAATAGTCTGTACGCCTACTGACTACACCTTCGTTCAACTCTTGTCCCTCCCCCCCCCCCCCCCCCCCCCCCCCCCCCCCCCCCCCCCCCCCCCCCCACTTATTGTATATTTGCTGTATCCGTGTGACTACATGCTTGCTTGTATTTGTGTATGCGTCTGTATGCGCCTGTGTACACATATCAACCTTAGTTTGGATGTATATACGAGTGTGTGTACGGATTCGTGGCTTAGAGGCTAGTGAATGCGGTTAACAATTTCTCGATCCTCCAGTACTGTGGTTCGGACACGATTATTTAAAAAAAAATATCTTGGATTTTGGACAGAAGTGGTACGAGAGTCGCACTGTGGAAGAGATTGAGACCCAACTACGTTCTATTGCCAAATTCAACAGCGGTACACTGTAGCCAACATTTCTTGTGGAGAGGACACATATATTTAATGTGTGTGTATATCAGTGCTGGATTTAGGGTATCGAAATCTGTTGTTCCTATTTTGTGTGGGTTTGTGTGTGTGTGTGTGTGTGTGTGTGTGTGTTCATAAATGCAGTTTACTTTTAACGTGATCTTTAGGAAGATTACTTAATATAATTTAGGTGATTTTGAAGACACACATTTAATTATTTCTCTACAACAAATTACACAACTTGATATTTCTATAATCCATTTTAAAAAGGCGTACGAATTTAAAGTTTGACGAGGTTAGCTTCTGTCATTTAGAACAGTAGGGACCTTGGGGCTTTATACAGCTTAGGGTCTCATCATGTCTGAATCCGGCCCTGATGTATATCTATATCTGACATCCTGTCAGTTTTACTGCACTTACGTATAGAAACGTCAGTCCTTAAGAAGAAGGAGAATATGGGCTTTTGAGCTGAAATGCTATAGAAAGATTCTCATAATTATAGCAGAAGGCATGGTACCAGGAAGAAGGGGCAGAGGTCGACCGACACGAAGATGGGCACAGGATATAAGTGACTCCTTGAGTGTGAAAGTACATGAGGCGGAAGAACTAGTGAGAGACCGAGTTTCTTACAGGCAGACTGTGATGAGAGCGACGTTCTGCAAAGGACCTGCTACATGAGGATGATGACGTATAGAAACACACAAATGAATCCGTTTAACTTTGATGCAATACATATTTACCCCCAGCTAACGCTACAAGTGCTAGACATGTTCACCCACCACGAACAAGCCAGAACAGATAAAGAGTAACCATGGAAACGTCTCATAAATGTTGCAAGAGTTTGTAGTGTGTAAAAAATCAGGTATCTATCATTTAAAAAAATATCGGCGGAAGCATGTTGTAGGAGTGGACTGATTAGACGTGTTTCCTTTTAAGTTGGGGTGCCTCTGCATGAGAAGCGAGGTACGAACAGTCTGCATACAAATAACGCCACATCTGTAAAATGGACGTGCACGCAAAACTCAAGTTCTAGAACAAGACTGAAGTCAAGATGTGGACAAATTAACAGAACTGTCTGCCGGAATGAAATAAGATTAAAACAGTGACAACAACAACAACACACTTCTACATAGACAAGGCCTAGTCAGACAACGTGCACGAACTACAAATTCCATCTTGAATTAAGCAAATATTCATATTCAACATCTGCTTATTTTCCTGAACACAAAACTCACGTATTTCACAACTAACAAAACATTAACAACCAACACTATGTTTACACAGGCAACGCGTTAAGCACCCTTGCAAACGAAAGTCAAAGCTCGCCTCTAGTGATTTGAACTAAAAAAAAAAAAATCACTGAGCGTTAATAAACACTCATAATCTGTCTACACAGTTTAGTCACTGGAGAAAATGTATATCTAAGTCCGAAACTAACCATAGCACATAAGTAAAGTAACGTAAAGTACCGAAACTAACCATAGCACATAAGTAAAGTAACGTAAAGTACCGAAACTAACCATAGCACATAAGTAAAGTAACGCAAAGTACCGAAACTAACCATAGCACATAAGTAAAGTAACGTAAAGTACCGAAACTAACCATAGCACATAAGTAAAGTAACGCAAAGTACCGAAACTAACCATAGCACATAAGTAAAGTAACGCAAAGTACCGAAACTAACCATAGCACATAAGTAAAGTAACGCAAAGTACCGAAACTAACCATAGCACATAAGTAAAGTAACGCAAAGTACAGAAACTAACCATAGCACATAAGTAAAGTAAAGTACCGAAACTAACCATAGCACATAAGTAAAGTAACGTAAAGTACCGAAACTAACCATAGCACATAAGTAAAGTAACGTAAAGTACCGAAACTAACCATAGCACATAAGTTGTGACGTGACGCGGTGTTTAAATGTTTATGTTGTTGAGTAGGGATCTTCCTCTCAACACATTCCCTCCACCAGATTAACGGAACTATAATCTGAGCTATGTTGCTCTCAGACACAGTCCTGGATACCCAAGAAAACAACCATATTGGCTCGTTAAGTACTTTAACATTAGCTGCACTTGGTACCCACAAGAGAAGGCAAGGAATTTTAGATGTCTATCATACTTAATGAATAATTAGACAGGGCAAGTGATTCCTCCGTCATCTACCTTCTCCCGGTTTTATTATGAATAATTAAAGAATTATTATATTATTTGAGCCCCCACCAAATGGTATTCTATCTTAACAGTTTACTTAAACATGTAAGAACGGACATTTGGAATTTAACAAACTATGTAGTTTAAAACTTGACATACAGCTTTATTTACTACAATGAAATTCCCAGTTTATTGATTTACACAAACAGTGACTGGTTAACGTAAAGAGGTTATAAGCGTCAGCGAGACAAACAGCTCGGGGTTTAGAGTGGTATGATAATGATGATAATAGGTTAACATAAAGGGGTTAACTCAACTTATAAGCCTCTGACAGCCGTGAGGAACTGTCAAGCTTGTCCAACTCTTCCTTGCCTGTTGTCTGCCTGTTTCAGCTTATTCTCCACTTCATCCCTACCTCGTTCTCCACCTGGTTCCCAGCTGGCCGAGTCTAACACAATGTAGGCTACTTCATGGACTCATCGTCACATGGGCGCTGTAATCATGGAAACAAAACACATACGTGTAGTATCTTGACTTACACTAAAAATACATGTATTAATTAATACAACATATAATAATAAAATATATCCCATCACTCCTCCTCATATTCCACATCCTCTCCAGTCTAGTCTGAAGGTCTTTTGTCTTACATGGGCGTCACATATCCTGCCTTCCCTCTTCATGCTATGTCATGATAGTTGACTTTCTAAGTCTGTTGTCCGTCATCACTCAGACTTCCAACAACTGGCTGACATAGATTTGACATACACATGTGGCGCAGGTTATGTGCTGAAAACGCAAACAATTTATATGTGCACGCTGTCCTGAATATTATCTTTCAGTGACAGTGAATTCTATACACCCATCATTCTTCCCCTGAGGTTATAAATCCCCTGTTCAGGTGAACACATTAAGTGAGCACATGGTTGGCACACAAAACGTAGCAACATCCCTGCACATATTTGGGCATCATTTCCCACAGTCCAAACTCATATTTTGGCTGATAGTGAAAACAATATAATTACATTTCATTATAGCAAACGTCATTGTTCACATCTTATTTTATACACATGAAAACATACAATGAAAAACATGTGACACAAACATACAAGAAATAGGAATAGTTTAGCAGTTCCCTAACTGAGATACTGAACATTCACAAAGAACTATTTCAAGCAGAATGTGCAGACAAATTAGGAAAAGGTAGTATAGACTAAAAGCTTAACTCCCTAACCTAAGTATACAAGATTAAAATTAATATTTTCTCTCACCTGGGAACTTTCCATTAATCGCCAAAACAGAATTGCGACCGTAAAATTTACCTTTTAGGTCGATCTGTGTTGTTTGCCGGCAGGCTGCGATTAATGACGGAAATTCCACAGGCTCGAAGTATAAGTATCAATCTATTGTCCAAATTAAACTCCTCCCTTTCCTTAGTTTTTACCCAACCCTCAAGATGATGGCTTAAGCACCTCCTCCGAAGTACCTATCAAATCAAATTGGCTAACCAGTGACCTGTCACTCACAGTGAACGGCCTACAGTACGACCTTGACCAAGATAAAACATTCCTAATTGCCAAACACCTGTTCTCTCTAGTCTTACACTGACGTGTGAAACTTTAAACTTCTCGGCTCCACCATGTCTAGCGTCTACTCAATTCCCCTGTTCAAAAGGGCCCGCTCAGGCTGTGTTAGGAGATAACATTCTGACACTGGCGTGAGAATCAAACCTACACCCCTAGTCTCATTAAAAGTCTGTTCAAAGCAGTCTGGTCAGGAGATAACATTTATGACATGGGCATGTGAAAGCGAATTCTCTAGCCCCGGTGTAATTGTGTAACATTTCCCAAGACTGAGTCGCTTTGTCTGGACTAAGGACTGGAAACATTTAAATCAATACGGTTTAAAGTAACATTTGGTTTAAGGGCATAGTCTCTTGTCTCTCAATAACCAGAAGAACTTATTACAAGTACTAACTTCTGGAATCACTGAGATCGTTTCGTGACATAAGTAAAGTACCGAAACTAACCATAGCACATAAGTAAAGTAACGTAAAGTGCCGAAACTAACCATAGCACATAAGTAAAGTAACGTAAAGTACCGAAACTAACCATAGCACATAAGTAAAGTACGGAAACTAACCATAGCCCATAAGTAAAGTCACGTAAAGTACCGAAACTAACCATAGCACATAAGTAAAGTAACGTAAATTACCGAAACTAACCATAGCACATAAGTAAAGTCACGTAAAGTACGGAAACTAACCATAGCACATTAGGAAAGTAACGTAAAGTACCAAAACTAAACATAGCACGTAAGTAAAGTAACGTAAAGTACCGAAACTAACCATAGCACATAAGTAAAGTACCGAAACTAACCATAGCACATAAGTAAAGTAACGTAAAGTGCCGAAACTAACCATAGCACATAAGTAAAGTAACGTAAAGTACCGAAACTAACCATAGCACATAAGTAAAGTCACGTAAAGTACGGAAACTAACCATAGCCCATAAGTAACGTCACGTAAAGTACCGCAACTAACCATAGCACATAAGTAAAGTCACGTAAAGTACCGAAACTAACCATAGCACATAAGTAAAGTCACGTAAAGTACCGAAACTAACCATATCACATAAGAAAAGTAACGTAAAGTACCGAAACTAACCATAGTACATAAGTAAAGTAACGTAAAGTACCGAAACTAACCATAGCACATAAGTAAAGTTGCGTAAAGTACCGAAACTAACCATAGCACATAAGTAAAGTAACGTAAAGTACCGAAACTAACCATAGCACATAAGTAAAGTAACGAAAAGTACGGAAACTAACCATAGCACTAAGTAAAGTCACGTAAAGTACCGAAACTAACCACAGCACATAAGTAAAGTAACGTAAAGTACCGAAACTAACCATAGCACATACGTAAAGTAACGTAAAGTACCGAAACTAACCATAGCACATAAGTAAAGTAACGTAAAGTAGCGAAACTAACCATAGCACATAAGTAAAGTAACGTAAAGTACCGAAACTAACCCTAGCACATAAGAAAAGTCACGTAAAGTATCGAAACTAACCATAGCTCATAAGTAAAGTCACGTAAAGTACCGAAACTAACCATAGCACATAAGTAAAGTCACGTAAAGTACCGAAACTAACCATAGCACATAAGTAAAGTCACGTAAAGTACCGAAACTAACCATAGCACATAAGTAAAGTAACGTAAAGTACCGAAACTAACCATAGCACATAAGTAAAGTAACGTAAAGTACCGAAACTAACCATAGCACATAAGTAAAGTAACGTAAAGTACCGAAACTAACCATAGCACATAAGTAAAGTAACGTAAAGTACCGAAACTAACCATAGCACATAAGTAAAGTAACGTAAAGTACCGAAACTAACCATAGCACATAAGTAAAGTAACGTAGAGTAAAGGACCCTTTTCCACGCCTTCTGGCGTATAGGGCATATGGGGCTAAACCTATAGTGATGTGTTCAGCATCATGCCGGCAGCCTTTACTTCCCGGGAGTGCACCCGCTACCCACTCAAGGCTGGGTCGACCTGGGAGGCAAGGTCATTATCCGCGGATAGCGTCTAGCCGGTCCGCCACGGGGACTCCCACCATAGCACATACCACGTGTAATCAACGAGCCAAACTCTCTATCTTGGCTGGGTAAATCACATCTGCGCCGCGATGAGACCACGTGCGATCACCACCAGTAGCCACAGTGCAACTGATCACGGTCAGCCAAGAGCACACCTAGAGTGAGCGCAGAACGCAGTACCTGCCCTTTTATAAACTTCAATAACCTGCCACTGATCAGATTTTTAGTTCGTGAGTGTAGTCCGACCAAAATCAGATCTTTTTTGGCATCCTGTCCCATTACTTCTCGTGGTTTTACCTGGTATCCATGATCAAGGCTGGGTCGGCCTGGGAGCCATTATACTTGTAAATATAAAGTACGACACCTTTCGGATCTGAACCAGTGACCTCCGGATCCGCAGGCGAATGTCTAGCCTTTATACCAGGGCGGTTGTCTCCGTTTGTGAGAGATAATCACTCAATTTGCAAACTACCAAACTGGGAAATATATTGTCTGGGCCATTAACATTTTGGGTTACAGAGGAGAAACAGTTTTAAGCTTCTAGAATTATCAGTTTTCAAACTCTCTTTCTCAAACTTCTAGTCAAACCGAGAAACAAATTTGGGAATACATTCAATTCTATAAAATATAGAAAACACACAGGGCATCTTGGTAATTAGTGCATGTTTTATGACAAGCAGACTTGGGGTGAAAGAGGGGCTCTACAAAAATATGTTGCCAAATGAAAACAAACATGTGTTGCCAAATGAAAACAAAACAAGCTAAAAGTGATGCCAAAGCAAGTCATAGTGGAAAGAGATAAACATCTAACATCTTCTTCTTGTTCTTGTTTTTCTTCTTCTTCTTCTTCTTCTTCTTCTTCTTCTTCTTCTTCTTCTTCTTCTTCTTCTTCTTCTTCTTCTTCTTTTTTTCTTCTTTTCTTCTTCTTCTTCTTCTTCTTCTTCTTCTTCTTCTTCTTCTTCTTCTTCTTCTTCTTCTTCTTCTTCTTCTTCTTCTTCTTTTTCTACAACTTCTTCTACAATTTCTTCTACAACTTCTTCTTCTTCTTCTTCTTCTTCTTCTTCTTCTTCTTCATTATCATCATCATCATCATTATGATCAACGTCTTCTCCTTCTTCTTCTTTATCATCATCATTATCAGCATCATCATCATCAACTTCAACATCTTCACCTTCTTCTTCTTCTTCTTTTTCGCAACAGGTAAGGGCGAAGAAGTATTTTCTCAGTCTGGTAGGAAAAGACAGAGACTTGTGATGACAAATTTCTATCCAGTTTGTTTGTTTGTTTGTTTTAGTATCCAGAAGCCATGAGTTGTTAACCCTTAGGCTCGGTATTATGGATATCGCAACCTTTCGGCCTTGATTCCATTGTAAATACCGTAAATCTGGGAGAAAATGTGGCTTTCCTGCCTACCCCCGGGATTGAACCCGGACCACAAGGAGTACGTCATCCGGTCTCCGCGAAATTCGGTTTAGCCAATTCCGCTAGAGAGCCGGGCTTCTATCCAGTTTAGAAAACATGAGCAGAAACACGAAGATAGATTCCCTCCCGTGGTTTCTAGTTAGTAATCGCATGGTATGACACGCAGAGAAAGACACTGCGGAAAATCCGTACGTGTGTTTAGAGTTACCAAAAGTAAGCCATCAGTGTTATGCGAAGCAGATGTGTGTGCATGTCAGCATGTGCGCGCGTGTGTGTGTGTATGTGACTGAAGTACGTGTGTTTTAAGTTACCAAAAGCAAGCCATCAGTGTTATGCGAAGCAGATGTGTGTGCATGTCAGCATGTGCGCGTGTGGGTGTGTGTGTGTATGTGACCGAAGTTAGAGGGTGCATGCGGTTTAATATGTCGAATGTGTGTTGGGTAGATGTGGGTGTTTGTGTATGTGTGTATGCTTGTATGTGTTTTCTCCTGTCTGGGTTCCGGGGCGCTATTAAACGAAAAACAAGAATAGACCCACTGCCTACCCAAAATCATGTCGTAAGAGTCGACTAATTGGGAGCTTCTTTCGAAGTCGGAGTGCATCTATTTTAGAGGCAAGTTACCAACAATCTGCAAACAAATAAGTCAGATCTGCCAAATGGATGCACACGCAACACTTAGGTTCTGGAACAGGACTGCAGTCCAGAAGAGGACGAACAGCCATAACTTTCCACCAGAGTTTACAGCTGGTGAACGCAAAGAAAAAGAAGATGTGTTTGTGGGTGGTAATGTCGTTCAGTAAATGGGTAGATTCCAATGGACGTGGGTTTTATGTGTGTGAGTGGTTGCTTGTATGTGTGTGACTGTTGCTTGTATGTGTGAGTGGTTGCTTGTGTGTGTGTGAGTGGTTGCTTGAATGTGTGTGAGTGTTGCTGGTATGTGTGAGTGGTTGCTTGTATGTGTGAGTGGCTGCTTGTATGTGTGTGAGTGGTTGCTTGTATGTGTGTGACTGTTGCTTGTATGTGTGTGAGTGGTTGCTTGTATGTGTGTGACTGTTGCTTGTATGTGTGAGTGGTTGCTTGTATGTGTGTGACTGTTGCTTGTATGTGTGTGAGTGGTTGCTTGTATGTGTGTGACTGTTGCTTGTATGTGTGTGAGTGGTTGCTTGTATGTGTGTGATTGTTGCTTGTATGTGTGTGAGTGGTTGCTTGTATGTGTGTGACTGTTGCTTGTATGTGTGTGACTGTTGCTTGTATGTGTGTGACTGTTGCTTGTATGAGTGTGACTGTTGTTTGAATGTGTGTGAGAGAGGCTGCTTGTATGTGTGTGAGTGGTTACTTGTATGTGTGTGACTGTTGCTTGTATGTGTGTGAGTGGTTGCTTGTATGTGTGTGACTGTTGCTTGTATGTGTGAGTGGTTGCTTGTATGTGTGTGACTGTTGCTTGTATGTGTGAGTGGTTGCTTGTATGTGTGTGAGTGGTTGCTTGTATGTTTGTGAGTGGTTGCTTGTATGTGTGTGAGTGGTTGCTTGTATGTGTGTGACTGTTACTTGTATGTGTGTGAGTGGTTGCTTGTATGTGTGTGACTGTTACTTGTATGTGTGTGAGTGGCTGCTTGTATGTGTGTGAGAGTGCTTGCTTGTATGTGTCTGAGTGGTTGCTTGTATGTGTGTGTGAGTGGTTGCTTGTATGTTTGTGAGTGGCTGCTTTGTATGTGTGTGAGTGGCTGCTTGAATGTGTGTGTGAGTGGCTGCTTGTATGTGTGTGAGTGGCTGCTTGTATGTGTGTGAGAGTGTCTGCTTGTATGTGTGTGAGTGGCTGCTTGAATGTGTGTGTGAGTGGCTGCTTGTATGTGTGTGAGTGGCTGCTTGAATGTGTGTGTGAGTGGTTGCTTGTATGTGTGTGAGTGGCTGCTTGTATGTGTGTGAGTGGCTGCTTGCATGTGTGTGAGTGGTTGCTTGTATGTGTGTGAGTGGTTGCTTGAATGTGTGTGTGAGTGGTTGCTTGTATGTGTGTGAGTGGCTGCTTGTATGTGTGTGAGTGGTTGCTTGAATGTGTGTGTGAGTGGCTGCTTGTATGTGTGTGAGTGGTTGCTTGTATGTGTGTGAGTGGTTGCTTGTATGTGTTTGAGTGGTTGCTTGTATGTGTGTGAGTGGCTGCTTGTATGTGTTTGAGTGGTTGCTTGAATGTGTGTGACTGTTGCTTGTATGTGTGTGAGTGGTTGCTTGCATGTGTGTGAGAGTGGCTGCTTGTATGTGTGTGAGTGGTTGCTTGAATGTGTGTGAGAGTGGCTGCTTGTATGTGTGTGAGTGGTTGCTTGCATGTGTGTGAGAGTGGCTGCTTGTATGTGTGTGAGTGGTTGCTTGAATGTGTGTGAGTGGTTGCTTGTATGTGTGTGAGTGGTTGCTTGCATGTGTGTGAGAGTGGCTGCTTGTATGTGTGTGAGTGGTTGCTTGAATGTGTGTGAGTGGTTGCTTGCATGTGTGTGAGAGAGGCTGCTTGTATGTGTGAGAGTGGTTGCTTGTATGTTGGTGGCCATGGCGGGAACACGTACTTTTACAGTGACAACGTTGTGATGTGACCCAAGAACCATTTCGCAATATCTAATAGAGAAAATCGGGGCTTTGGAAATTAAATGTCACAGAACAAACTCTAAGAACGCCATAGATCCATAAAAAGGAAAAAAAAAATAATGACATTCTACACAAAAATGTCAACAGGTAAAGAACCCTTGAGACTACAGGCAGGAGCGCAGACAGAAAGAAAATATTAGGAGCTAGGGGTCTCAGGTGTTTACACATTTTCAGGGGAGGAAGTCATTGGGGAGTAAGCATTGTTTAAATTACTAAAATAATAGTGATAATAATAACTTTTCGTATGGCTCATATATTTAAGCATGTATCAACAACCAAGAAAACAGAGCTTTTATAAGTGGTTAGCAGGGAGAGGGAGCAACGTAGCCTCCTTCTAGATTTTAGGGCCCCCTCACCACTCCCCCCAACAATGTTGTTTCATGGAGAGAAAATAAAGGGGACTGGGTGGTAAAGGTGCACGTCTTCTAATCTATATTTATTTCTTATATGTATATTAATCCTAATTAAGTTCCCATGTCGGACTAGGTGGAATATCCAGTCAGTCGATTATGCTATAATGATAACAATATCGGCATAATGGAAAACACCAGTTATCGTAATAACCCTCACAAGGTCTCGTTGTCCAAAATACCCAGTTATCTTTAAAACCATCACATTGTCTCGATATGCTTAAAATACCCAAGCAGTTACATAAAACCTCACAATGTCTCGATAGCTGCAAAATACCCAGTATCTTGTTTGATGGACCATCATCCAGGTGTGATCCATAGCTGAAATAACCAGTTAATCTTACGTTCGATAGTGAAATACCCGTTTTTATAGCCATACCATGTCTGGATACTGAATTACCCAGTTATTAATACAACCAGTTCAAACGAAAAACCCCGTTATCTTTAGCCCCCCCGGGTTTTATACAAATACCCCCTT
>CAJHNH020004569.1:0-5000 GCA_905116865.2 Candidula unifasciata
ATTAATGTAAATATTTTCACGCAGATATATTGCATAACAATTTTTTTTTAAGCATATCAAAATGCTAATGATTTACTCAGTAAATCAGATTGCACACGTTTAAACTCTTTCAGCCACCTATCCGGAATAAAATTGGCAAGGTAAAGTATTTATTTCATACTCTGTTATTTTAAGTTGCAAAAAAAAAAAAAAAAAAAAAAAAAATAAATGTGCTTTTAACATTTAATCACTATTGGGCATGTGATATATAATTCATGATTCGCACAATTATTTAGAAACTTTCAAACCACATACACACGACCATACTCAGTAACATATTTCATCATAATTTTCTAAATGCTAAGTTAAAGTACAGTCAACAAATTATTAAATTTCTATAATCTAATTCGAATATACTTCAGACTATATAGCGCTTTTTTGTTTTTTTTAAAATAAATTATTTACTTTGCACTTTTTACAAACGTGCAACAAAAAGTACATTTCCTATTAAATTAGGAATTCTAAAATCCTCTAGTCATATCATATGATAAACTGTACTGGGTAGATGAAATCATATATGCACGATTACAATGGCATTATATATCACACGTTTCATGGCCAGCTTTAGCAATTTTATCCATCAGGCAAGGTAAAGTTGACGTCTCATATTATGTAACAGGTATCCTTCCAAAAACATTACTCTCTCTTTCTCTCTCTCTCTCTCTATCTCTCTCTCTCCCTCTCTCTCTCTTTATCTCTCTCTATCTCTCTCTCTCTCTCTCACATGCATGCACAAACACACATATATACAAACATAAATGTTGACATACATTAACAAATAATGTCCTACATCCATAAGTAAACGTATTTGATGTATGTCATACACACTTCTGTCTGGACGACGAAAATTAATGTTGGTCATACATTTATGAAATCGCATTATGTTCCATCAAAATATGTACTTGCAAAATACCATATTTTAAACGACAAACTATTTTGAACACAAGAAATCACATTTTCACATTGAGAATGATATAACCTATAAGAGATAAATTGTCACATTAAATACCAATAATTTATCTTACCATTTCAGGGCCAGCAACCCAACAAATATCCACCTAATAAGGTACATTTGGCATATCATGTATTGTGACAATCAACTTTAAAAACAATGCTATAGTTCTCTCTCTCTCTCTCTCTCTCTCTCTCTCTCTCTCTCTCTCTCTCTCTGTCTCTCTCTCACACACACACACCTACACACACTCACTTAAATTTCTGTACTTGTCCCAAAATAACACCATTGACTTTTATTACACATTTAGGAAAAATTCGTTTTTTTTTATACCACCATTACTTCTTTCTTACCATTATTCAAACTGAGGCCCATTCTTCCACTTTCTAACACTACAATGTCTATCATTTCCTGTAATTCTTTCTGACCTGTTGCTATCAAGACTGTGTCATCAGCATAACGTAACTTGTTTATATTGTGCCCACCAACCACAATTCTGGGAATATCAATTAGAGATATCATTATATATTCACTGTATATTGAAAACAAATCAGGTGACAGTACACATCCTCGTCGTACGCCCCTCTTTATGCTTTGAAATGTACCTAAACAGTTGTTTATTCTTATAGCTGCTGTTTGCTGCCAGTACATATTCTTTATTATTCGTAGATCTTTCCTATCAATGTTTAATTTTTCTAACAGTTTGATTACTTTTTCATGCTTCACACAGTCAAAAGCTTTTGTATAGTCTATGAAGCATAAGTACAAATCAGCCTTTACTTCTATAGCTCTTTCTAAGAATGTCCTTAGGATGTAAATGGCATTGTTTGTACCTTTTCCTTTTTCAAATCCACATTGTTCATCGCTGATTTCTGGTTTAATTTTGTTTCTTATTCTTCTCATAATTATTTTCAGTAAAATCTTAGTCATGTGACTCATAAGACTTATTGTGCGATGGTCTTCATATTTTAAAGTGCCTGGTTTCTTTGGCAGAGCTATAAATATTCAAAAGGTCATTTGGAATATACCCACTATTATAAATATCATTTAAAAGTTGAGTAATTATTTCAATTCGAAAATTTCCCAGTGCTTCGATTTCTTCCAGTGAGATGTTGTCTGGCCCGGGTGCTTTTCCTTTCTTCATATGATGTTTGCATCCTTAACTTCTGCAGTCATTATTGGTGGACCATCATTGTTGGTCTGCAGTTCTACATCTGGTCTATTATCATCATACAATTCCCCTATATACTCTGTCCATCTGTTAATTATATTACTATGTCTCATTAATAGGTCACCATCTTTTGATTTCAAACATACACTGCTGTTACGTGTCATCTTTCCTGTTAACATATTTATGTGTTGGTACATGAAATAAGAGTCTTTCCTGTGATTTTCCCCAATCTCTGTACACATTTAATTCAGCCAGGCTTCTTTAGCCACTTTGCATTTGTTCACTATTTTTTTTTAATTCTAGAGTATTCTTCTTTATCGTTCTTTTTCTCCCTTCTTTCATCCATAAACTGCAGAATTTAAGTTGACATCCATTTCTATTTTGTAACTCTATGGGTTGGTGGGATTGTCTCTTTTGGTGTCGGCTGAATTGACTCACGCAACATATCCCACTGTTCATCAATAGTCTGTATAATTTCCATTGCATTATACCGGTTTTGTACAGTGACATTGTACTGTTCCTTAATTTCTTTATCCGTTCTAAGAATTCCTAAATTTAACTTGATGTTCTGTGGTGTTTTTCTAATGTTCTTTAGTTTTATTGTAATTTTTCCTACAACTGGAACATGGTCACTACAGCAGTCTGCCCCTGGTGTAGTTTTTGCTCCAACTAAGCTGCTCCTGAATCTTCTTGAAATCAAAATATAATCAATCTGATTGCGGACATTATCACCAGGACTTTTCCAAGTCCACAATCTTCGAGGATGGTGTTTAAACCAGGTGTTACCTATTATCATGCTGCGCGACTCAGCCCATGCTATTAATCTTTCACCTCTCACATTCTTTTCTTCTAGGCCATGGCCGACTGTTATTCTGTAAACTTTTTCACTTCCTACTTTCGCGTTGAAATCTCCAAGTACCATTGTTACTTCACAATTTTGCATTGATCAACATCCATGTCTAACTCGTCATAAAATGCGACAATATCTTAATCTGAACTATTTGCTGTTGGGGCATAAATCTGTACTAAGTTGATGTCAAATGGTCTGCCGCGAAGTTTTACTAATAGTACTCTATCTGATATTGTCCAAAATCCTTAACAGTTTTTGAGTTCTTTGGATCCAAAATAATACCAACTCCCTTACTATATTCCTTCTCACCCGAGTAAATAATTATGTACTGATCTGAATACGTTTCCCCTGCTCCTGGCCATCGCATTTCACTAATTCTAATATGTTGATGTTCATTCTCTTCATTTCCATTTTGATGTTATCCAGCTTTCCGTTTTGTACGAGTGTTCTGACATTCCATGTACCAATGTTCATGATGTTTCTACCATTTACTTTTTCTACAGTAGCTGGATGACGGTCGGGTATCACCCGTAGAACATGATGCTCCCTACCGGACGAGGTGATTGTACCGGAATCCCTATTCACGTCGTTATCTGAATACGTATTATTTTGAGGCATGATTTTCTTTTTTGGATAGTACAGCGGTGGTTTCCCCTTGCTTTCCGCCGGTTTGTATATGGTTTGACTCCAATACCTTTGTCTAAATAGACTTACCCTGCAAGGCAGCAGGTGGGGGAGGTTATGGCGCCTTTTACCCGCCGATGGCCATGTCGTATAGTTTTGAGGTATTTTATAGAGTTAGCTGTCCCACCAACTAACTCGCCTGCTCTCAATGACCATCACCTGTTTTGGTCCACGGCCACTTATTCAATATATTCGTGGCTAACCTCTATATCATCAAAATATGAACTTGCAAAATACCATAATTTAAATGACAAAATATTTTAAACACATGAAATCACATTTTCACACGAGAATGACATGACCTATCAGAGACAAACTATCACATTCAATACCAATAATTATTCTTATGATTTCAGGGCCAGCAACAGAACACATATACACCTATTAAGGTACATTTGGCATATCATGTAATGTCACAATCAACTTTTTAAAAAAATGCTATAGTTCTCTCACTCTCTCTCTCTCACTCTCTCTCTCTCTCACTGTCTCTCTCTCTCACTCACACATATATATATACACACACACACACATTATCAACCTTCAGGGATAAAATAAGAAGAAACTCCACAGGGGAGCATGTACAGCAGGGGTCTACCAATCATCAGTAGAAGTAACCTCTCGTCGGCAAATGTTTCGGCCCACGAGCTCCTAGACATTTTCAGAGAGTGGGCCCTCCTGACTTTATAAACCTCAGGGTTTGTTTCCCCTGCTGCACGTATTACCGGATGTTATTCATCAGTAATTCAGGGACAAGACGAACTGGTGATTTGCAAAAAGTACTGTGAGATAAGAAGTCGTCGCGGTAGCATAATTAAAGCAGTCTGCATACCTAGACGACCAGGTGGCAAGCTTACGATTGGTTTACCGGATACATGTTGGACAATTCAGACACGACGGACTTTACAGTATAAGACATTCTTTTCCTCTAGACACCCGCACCAGCTCATCGAGACCCCTCCCCCACGTTGTTTCGTTGTGTCCAGAGCCAGCTCGAGGCCCTCTCAGCAACTTCGCCCAGCTGTTTAAGTGTCTGTTTGCGTTCATTATCTCGTAAGCCTAGTTGTTTAATCACATTGTAGAGTGAAGTGGAAACGAGACCTCCTGCGCCTACTTCGACGGCGATGAATCTTATTGTGTACGCTTCGTTCCTCCTCAGACCGGCTGCTAAGTCACGGTACTTCTCGAAACTAGGGAAACTAGAATGAAACAACAAAATTAGTTACCTGTAAATGTAACTACATATTGACTTCACATAAGGAGTCTTCATGCATCTTGAATCTGTTATACCCATTGATTTAATGAAC
>CAJHNH020004569.1:10000-30000 GCA_905116865.2 Candidula unifasciata
ATATTACTTTTTGCACAATGTATGTGATCATCTGTTGATACGAATACATGAAAAAATTTATGACACGCAAATATGTTGTTAATTTACACTAATAACATCCATGTTGATAAACGAACAAGGCACACACACACACGAGTATGCACACGCAAACATACACATCCTCTTCTTTCAGATGATGCCTGGACATGTCAAGAACTAAGATTTTATCAAAATATTTTACTACTGTTTAACATCATATGAAAGACATGTGTTTTCCATCTGTGAGACAAATAGAACTTTTAACTTTTTCAGCCAACTGTCTGGAATCCTGATAGCGAGGTAAATGGTTCTGTTAGTTTATCAGTCTGACTGTCCTTCCGTCGCCCACCTGTCGGTTTGTCTGTCACTGTGTTCTTTCTCTGTCTGTCTATCTAAATATCTTTTTTTTTCTATCACTTATGCTTCAGCTGTCTCATTCTCCCTCTCTCCCTATATCTGTCTGTCTGTCTGTCTGTCTGTCTGTCTGTCTGTCTGTCTGTCTGTCTGTCTGTCTGTCTGTCTGTCTGTCTGTCTGTCTGTCTGTCTGTCTGTCTGTCTGTCTGTCTGTCTGTCTGTCTGTCTGTCTGTCTGTCTGTCTGTCTGTCTGTCTGTCTGTCTGTCTGTCTGTCTGTCTGTCTGTCTGTCTGTCTGTCTGTCTGTCTGTCTGTCTGTCTGTCTGTCTTGCGTCTGTCTGTCTGTCTGTCTGTCTGTCTTTTTGTCTGTCTGACTGGCTGTCTGTCTGCCTGTCGGTATGTCTGTCGGTATGTCTGTTAGCCTCTTTCACTTATTCACTAGCTTTTCCTGTGATTTGCATCTTTCATCATCTTATGAGGAAAAAAAACACTATTTAAGTGTTTTCACATTATCATATCAGGGCCAGAAAAAGAGTTTTTTTTTCTCCTATAAAGATGAAGTAATCAAAGGCTGCTAACTACATTTTCCGAAATTGTACAGCTATCTGTCTCATTCACTCTTACCATCTCTCCCTCCCTTTCTTTCTCTGTTTTCCTCAGTCTCACTCTCACACTCTCTCTCTCTCTCTCTCTCTCTCTCTCTCTCTCTCTCTCTCTCTCTCTCTCTCTCAAATACTTGTGGCCCTGTAGCGCATACGTAATAATAACAAAAAATTGTTTAATTTCTGCACATTCCCTAACTCCCTAAGTTCACCCAGTTTTTTCTATCTACATTCATTAATTATTAGACATAAGAAATATAATTTTTTTTCCAATATACTTAATGATTTTTCTTTTAACTTAAGAGACATTTATCTATCGCATTACATCATTGATCATATAGTTATAGATTCCTGTATTGAAACATTACTCGTAAGTCGATGTGGTCAACAGAACGTCAAACGGATTGACTTTACTTGACATCTCCATGAATCATAAAACGGCTTCATCAATTTTGAGACAGCTAAACAAATTCTAGAGGTGACAATAACACGCTGGCGTTAGATAGGACACACACTGAAGAACAAACATAGGATCAATAAAATTAGAAGGTCTTTGCATTAAAACCGTCATGTGCATGAGAACAAGGGCTGCTTCAAAGAGTACTCAGCAAAGGGAGATAGAGAGTGTACTTTGAAATATGAGGAGCGCAATTGGTGAGCTGCATGCGATAGTAAAACATGGGAAGACTTAAAGAAGTGGCGTAGGGCCCATAAATCTTTGTGGTCTTTGTGTGTGTGTGTGTGTGTGTGTGTCTGACATAATCTCTCTCTCTTTCTGCCTCCCCTCCCCCCCCCCCCCCACCCCCCTCCCTTCACCGAAGCGACACGGGAATCAATGTAATGCACACATAATGATAAAACCCTCGCTCACTCAATTAAAGTAACTTTAAAATGACTTACTATTTTCTTAAAAACTATGAAAAGACATGTCTTTCCATTCGTAAAAAAGACTGCATTTTTTACTTTTTCAGCCAACTGTCTGGAATCCAGATGGCAAGGTAAAAGGTTCTGTTAGTCAATCAGTCTGGTTGTCCATACATCACCTTCCCGTCTGTTTGTCTGTCACTGTGTGTCTCTCTGTGTCTCTCTATATAAATATCTTTTTTTTTCGCTTATGCTTTAGCTGTCTCATGCTCCCTCTCTCCCTATATATGTCTGTCTTTCTGTCAGTCTGTCTGTCTATCTGTCAGTCTCTCTCACTCTTTCTTTCTTTCTTTCTTTCTTTCTTTCTTTCTTTCTTTCTTTCTTTCTTTCTCTCTCTCTCTCTCTCTCTCTCTCTCATTCACTAGCTATTCCTGTGATTTGTATCTCTCATCACCTTATGAGAGGAAAAAAAAGGCAATTAAAATGTTACAAATAATTATAGTTCTATGAAAAGAATGAATAATAATAAAAAACAAAACAGTGTGTGATTTAAATAATTCTAACTGTTTTCACATTACCATTTCAGGGCCAGCAACAGAGTTTTATTCCTCCTATAAAGGTGAAGTAATAAGCACACAGGCTGCTAACAAAATCTTCCCAAATGTTACAGTTCTCTGTTTCATTCACTCTTACCATCTCTCTCCCTCCGTTTCTTCCTCTGTTTTCATCACTCTCGAACCCTATCTCTCTCTCTCTCTCTTTCTCTCTCTCTATCTCTCTATCTCTCTCTGTCTAACTCTCTCTCTCAAATACATGTGGCCCTGTAGCGCACACGTAATAACAACAACAACAAAAACGTTTAATTCCCGGACATTCCCTAACTCTAAATTCACCCAGTTTGTTCTTTTTTCCCCCCACATTAAATAATTATTATACCTAACAAATATAATTGTAATTCAAATATATTCAACGATGTTTTTTTTCAACTCAACAGACATGTATCTATCACATTATTTCATTGATCATATAGTTATAGATTCCTGTCTTGAAACATTACTCGTAAGTCGATGTGGTCAACATAACGTCAAACGGATTGACATTACTCGACATCTCTCTGAATCAGTTTTAGGCTTAATGAATTTTGAGACAGCAAAACAAATTTTAGAGGTGGGAAAAACACACACACACACACGCTGGCGTTGGATAGGATAAACACTGAAAAACAAACATAGGAACAATAAAATTAAAAGGACTTTGCATTAAAACCGACAGGAACAAGGGAACAAGGGCTGCTTCAAAGAGTACTCAACAAAGGGAGCTAGATAGTGAGCTTTAAAATATGAGGAGCGCAAAGGGTGAGCTGCATACGATAGTAAAACATGGGACGACTTAGGGAAGTGGCGTAGGGCCAATAAATCTTTGTGTGTGTGTGTGTGTGTGACATCATGTTCTGAACAATACATTGTTTAAGTGAGATCTAATAGTGAATGGTAATATTTCAGGGCCAGCATCAGAATCGTTATCTCCCTAATAAGGTAAGGTTGTCATTACAGGTGCTGTAAAGTTTTTGTTCACATCAGTTGACAGGTTTGTCTTCTGTCTCACTATCTGTCTATCTATCCACTTCTGTCTATCTATCTATCGTCGCTCATCCCACCTTTTCTCTCTCTCTCTCTCTCTGTCTATATCTTTCTTAACCACACCCTCTCTCTCTCTCTTTCTTTCCTGTCCCCCCCCCCCCCCCCACTCTCCCTTCACCGAACCGACACATAATGATAAAACCCTTGATCACTCATTTAAAATAACTTTAAAATTACGTATTATTTTCTTTAAAACTATGAAAAGACATGTGTTTTCATCCGTAGAAAGACTGAATTTTTTACTTTTTCAGCCAACTGTCTGGAATCCAGATGGGAAAGTAAAGGGTTCTTTTAGTCAATCAGTCTGGTTGTCCATGCGTCACCCTCCCGTCTTTTTGTCTGTCACTGTGTGTCTCTCTCTGTCTCTCTTTATAAATATCTTTTTTTCCGCTTATGCTTTAGCTGTCTCATGCTCCCTCTCTTCCTATATGTGTCTGTCTTTCTGTCAGTCTGTCTGTCTATATGTCAGTCTCTCTCACACTTTCTTTCTTTTTCTCTCTCTCTCATTCACTAGCTATTCCTGTGATTTGTATCTCTCATCACCTTATGAGAGAAAAAAAAAGGCAATTAAAATGTTACAAAAAATTATAGTTCTATGAAAATAATAAATAATAATAAAAAACATTTTGTGATTTCAATAATTCTAACTGTTTTCACATTACCATTTCAGGGCCAGCAACAGAGTTTTATTCCTCCTATAAAGGTGAAGCAATCAGCACACAGGCTGCTTACTGCATCTTCCTACATTTTACAGTTCTCTGTCTCATTCACTTTCACCATCTCTCTCTCTCTCTCTCTCTCTCTCTCTCTCTCTATCTCTCTCTCTCTCTATCTTTCTCTGTTTCCCTCACTCTCGAACCCTATCTCTCTCTCTTTCTCTCTCTCTCTCTCTCTTTCTTTCTCTCTCTCTCTCTCTCTCTCTCTCTCTCTCTCTCTCTCTCTCTCTCTCTCAAATACGCTGTATCTCACACGTTATAATAACAAAAACATCGCCTACCCAATTAAAATTCCTGCACATTCCCTAACACTAAGTTAACCCAGTTTGCTCTATTTTCCCACATTTGATAATTATAAGACATAGAAAATATAATTTTAATTTAAATATACTCAATGAATTTTGATTCAACTTGAGAGACATGTATCTATAACATTAGCTCATTGATCATGTAGTTATAAATTCTTGTATTGAAACATTACTCGTAAGTCGATGTGGTCAACATCACGTCAAACTGATTGACTTCACTTCACATCCCCCTGAATCAATTTTAATTTTGATCAATTTTGAGACAGCTTAACAAATTCTAGAGGTAAAAATAAGAAGATGTCATTGGATAGGACACACACTGAAAAACAAACATAGGAACAATACAATTAGAAGGACTTTACATTAAAGCCGACAGGAACATGGGAACAAGGGAACATGGGCTGCTTCGAAGAGTTCTCAGCAAAGGGAGCTAGAGAGTGTACTTTAAAATAGGAGCGCAAATGGTGAGCTGCAAGCGATAGTAAAAGATGGGACGACTTGGGGAAGTGGTTTTGGTCCCATAAGTCATCCTGTGTGTGTGTGACATCATGTTGTGAACAATACATTGTTTAAGTGGGATCCAATAGTGAATGTTACCATTTCAGGGCCAGCAAGACAATGTTTATTTCCCTAATAAGGTGAGGTTGTAATTACAGGTGCCGTAACTTGTTTGTTATTTGTTCACATCAACCCACAGGTTTGTCTGTCTGTTTCACTATCTGTCTATCTATTTATCTATTTCTATCTATCTATCATCGCTCTTCTCTCTTTCTCTGCCTTTCTGTTTATCTGTTTATAACCCCCCCCTCCCCCCCCCCCCCCCCCCCGCAGTCTATATCCCAACGACATTACTCTAGGAGCAATGAAGTGCACACATAATGATATAAACCTCTCTCGCTCAATTAAAATTACTGATTATTTTCTTTCAAAATAAGAAAAGACATGTTTCCCATCCGTAAGATAGACTGAATTTTTAACTTTTTCAGCCAGCTGTCTGGAATCCAGATGGCAAGGTAAAGGGTTCTGTTAGTCTATCAGTCTGGATGTCTATACGTCATCCACCCGTCTGTTTGTCTGTCACTGTGTGTCTCGCTCTCTGTCTCTCTATCTAACAGTCTATTCTCTATCGCTTATTTTTCAGCTGTCGCATGATCACTCTCTCCCTATATATGTCTTTCTGTCCGTCATTTTATCTGTCTGTCAGTCACTCTTTCTCTCCCTCACTTACTAGCCTTTTCTGTAATTTGTATCTATCATCGTCTTATGAGAAAAATAACATCCCAAAAAATAGTTTAAAATAATATTATTTCTAAGAAAAGAATTAAAAATAATAAAATCATTGAGTGATTTCAATAATTCCAACTATTTTCACATTACCACTTCAGCCCCAGCAACATAGTTTTATTCCTCCTATAAAGATAAAGTAATCAGCACACAGGTTTCGTACTACATCTTCCCAAGTTTTACAGTACTCTGTCTCATTCACTCTCATATTCTTTCTTCCTTCTTTACATGTCTCTGTTTCCCTCACTCTCCCCCCCCCCCGCTCTCTCTCTCTCTCTCCTCTCTCTCTCTCTCTCTCTCTCTCTCTCTCTCTCTCTCTATCTCTCTGTCTTTTTCAAATACGGGAGGTTCTGTAGCGCACACGTAATAATAACAAAAACATTGTTAACAGAAATAAAATTCCTGCACATTCCGTAACTCAAAGTTTACTCAGTTTTTTCTATTTTTTTTCCTACACTAAAAAAATATTAGTTATAGAAAAAGATCCTTTTAATTCTAATATATACAATGATTTTTGTTTTAACTTGAGAGACATTTATCTATCACATTAGCTCATTTGTCATTTAGTTATAGATTCCTGTATTGAAACATTACTAGTAAGTCAATAGGCGATGTGGTCAACATTACGTCCAAGGGATTGACATTACTTGACATCTCCCTGAATCAATTTTTGACTTGTTCGATTTCGAGACAGCTAAACAAATTATAGAGTTGAAAATATGACGCTTGCGTTGGGTAGGACACACACAAACACACACACACTCACACACACACACACACACAAACATTGAAATAATATAATTAGAAGGTCTTTGCACAATATCTGGAATTTCTTAGGAATAACGGCTGCTCCAAAGAGTACTCAACAAAGGGAGCTAGGGAGTGAACTTTAAAATATGAAGAGTGCAAGGGTGAGCTGCATGCGATAGTAAAACATGAAACGGTTTTGGGCCCATCAATCATTTTGTGTGTGTGACATCATGTTGTGAACAATACATTGTTTAAGTGGGATCCAACAGTGAATGTTACCATTTCAGGGCCAGCAAGACAATGTTTATTTTCCTAATAAGGTGAGGTTGTAACTACAGATGCTGTAACTTGTTTGTTATTTGTTCACATCAACCCACAAGTTTGTCTGTCTGTTTTACTGTATCTCTATCTATTTATCTATTTTTTTTATCTACTATCGCTCTTCCCTCTCTTTCTCTGCCTCTCTGTCTATCCTTTTCTCTCTCCCCCAATCACCCCACCCCCAGTCTATATCCCAACTACACTACTGTGGAAGCAATGTAGTGCACAAATAATGATAAAAACCTCTCTCGCTAAATTAAAATAACTGATTATTTTCTTTTAAACTAAGAAAAGATATGTGTTTTCCATCCGTAAGAGTCACTGAATTTTCAACTTTTTTAGCCAACTGTCTGGAATCCAGATGGCAAGGTAAAGGGTTCTGTTTGTCTATCAGTCTGGATGTCCATGCATAACCCACCAGTCTGTTTGTCTGTCACTGTGTGTCTCGCAATCTGTCTCTCTATTTAAATATCAATTTTGTATGGCCTATGCTTTAGCTGTATCATGCTCCCTCTCTCCCTATATTATTTGTCTGTCCGTCTGTTTATGTGTCTGTCTATCAGTCTCTCTCTCTCTCTCTCTCTCTCTCTCTCTCTCTCTCTCTCTCTCTCTCTCTCTCTCTCTCTCTCTCTCTCTCTCTCTTTCTCAAATACGAAAGATCCTGTAGCGCACACGTAATAATAACAAAAACATCGTTAACCCAATAAAATTCCTGCACATTTCGCAACTCTATGTTTACCCAGTTTGTTCTAATTTTAGTCACTCACAATGATAAAAACCTCTTTCGCTATAACTGATTATTTTCTTTCAAAATAAGAAAAGACATGTTTTTCCATCCGTAAGATAGACTGAATTTTTAACTTTTTCAGCCAGCTGTCTGGAATCCAGATGGCAAGGTAAATGGTTCTGTTAGTCTACCTGTGTGAATGTCCATACGTCACCCACCTGTCTGTTTGTCACTGTGTGTCTAGCTCTCTGTCTCTCAATCTAACTGTCTTTTTTCTATGGCTTATTCTTCAGCTATCGCATGATCCATCTCTCTCCCTATATATTTCTTTCTGTCCGTCGTAGTTACTCATAATGATAAAAACCTCTCTCGCTCAATTAAAATTACTGATTATTTTCTTTCAAAATAAGAAAAGACATGCTTTTCCCATCCTTAAGATAGACTGAATTTTTAACCTTTTCAGCCAGCTGTCTGGAATCCAGATGGCAAGGTAAAGGGTTCTGGTAGTCTATCAGTCTGGATGTCCAAACGTCACCCACCCGTCTGTTTGTCTGTCACTGTGTGTCTCGCTCTCTGTCTCTCTATCTGTCTATTTTCTATCGCTTATTCTTCAGCTGTCGCATGATCCCTCTGGTAATCTGGTAATCCTAGTTTCAGCATCATAGCAAACGTGTCACCCCATTGTTGCTCCGCTCCTGTGCCAACGAAAAACACTCGTAGCTCACAGTGTCACACCATGCACTCAACTCAGAAGCTGGGTGACGAAACTATATCCTTCCAGTCTACAAATGGAGCAAAAATGCAACGGCCACCGCCTGGCAGAACTGCCACGGCTTTAAAAAAAAAATGGTCGTGCCTAGTGTCCACTGTGACTTGAAGCATTATGTGAGGGGTTAACAAATGGTCACCCTAGCAGTACCCTCACTATTAGCTGGGAAAGGGACTTAGGACATTACATCCACCAGCAGGCGTCGCCCCTACAACGACCTGACTGCCTTCGTTAACGACTGTTCACCCAACAGCCATGTAGTTCTTTGGCATGATCCCTCTATCCCTATATATTTCTTTCTGTAAATCTGTTTATCTGTCTGTCTGTCAGTCTCTCTCTCTCTCTCTCTCTCTCTCTCTCTCTCTCTCTCTTCTCTCCCTCACTCACTAGCTTTTTCTGTGATTTTTATCTGTCATCATCTTATGAGAAAATTAACACCCCAAGTAATATGTTACAAACTATAGTGGTTCTAAAAAAAAAGAATTAATGATAGTAAAATTATTGTGTGATTCCAATAATTCCAACTGTTTTCACATTACCATTTCAGGGCCAGCAAAAGAGTTTTAATCCTCCGATAAAGGTAAAGTAATCAGCACACAGGTTTCTAACTACATCTTCCCAAATGTTACAGTTTTCTGTCTCTCCACATCTTTCTCCCTTCTTTATGCGTCTCTGCCCCCCCCCTCTCTCTCTCTCTCTCTCTCTCTCTCTCTCTCTCTCTCTCTCTCTCTCTCTCTTTCTTTTTTTCAAATACGAAAGACTCTGTAGCACACACGTAATAATAACAAAAACATCGTTAACAAAAAAAAAAAAAAAACAAAAAAAAAATTCCTCCACATTCTGTAACACAAAGTTTACCCAGTTTGTTCAAATTTTTCCCCACATTAAAAAATTAGTCATTTAAAAAATATCCTTTTAATTCCAATATACTCAATTATTTTCGATTTGACTTGAGAGAAATTTATCTGTCACATTAGCTCATTTGTCATTTAGTTATAGATTCCTGTATTGATACATTACTCGTAAGTCAATAGGCGATGTGGTCAACATTACATCCAACAGATTGACATTACTTGACATCTCCCTGAATCACTTCTTGACTTGTTCGATTTCGAGACAGCTAAACAAATTATAGAGTTGAAAATAAGACGCTTTCGTTGAATAGTACACACACACACACACACACACACACACACACACACACACACACACACACACAAACATTGAAACAATATAATTAGACCGTCTTTGCACTCGAACTGAAACTTCATAGGAATAACGGCTGCTCCAAAGAGTACTCAACAAAGAGAGCTAGGGAGTGAACTTTAAAATATGAAGAGTGCAAGGGTGAGCTGCATGCGATAGTAAAACATGGGACGACTTGGGGAAGTGGTTTTGGGCCCATCAATCATTTTGTGTGTGTGACATCATGTTGTGAACAATACATTGTTTAAGTGGGATCTAACAGTGAATGTTACCATTTCAGGGCCAGCAAGACAATGTTTATTTCCCTAATAAGGTGAGGTTGTAACTACAGATGCTGTAACTTGTTTGTTATTTGTTCACATCAACCCACAAGTTTGTCTGTCTGTTTTACTGTATCTCTATCTATTTATCTATTTTTTTTATCTACTATCGCTCTTCCCTCTCTTTCTCTGCCTCTCTGTCTATCCTTTTCTCTCTCCCCCAATCACCCCACCCCCAGTCTATATCCCAACTACACTACTGTGGAAGCAATGTAGTGCACACATAATGATAAAAACCTCTCTCGCTAAATTAAAATAACTGATTATTTTCTTTTAAACTAAGAAAAGATATGTGTTTTCCATCCGTAAGAGTCACTGAATTTTCAACTTTTTTAGCCAACTGTCTGGAATCCAGATGGCAAGGTAAAGGGTTCTGTTTGTCTATCAGTCTGGATGTCCATTCATAACCCACCAGTCTGTTTGTCTGTCACTGTGTGTCTCGCAATCTGTCTCTCTATTTAAATATCAATTTTGTATGGCTTATGCTTTAGCTGTATCATGCTCCCTCTCTCCCTATATTATTTGTCTGTCCGTCTGTTTATGTGTCTGTCTATCAGTCTCCCTCTCTCTCTCTCTCTCTCTCTCTCTCTCTCTCTCTCTCTCTCTCTCTCTCTCTCTCTCTCTCTCTCTCTCTCTTTCTCAAATACGAAAGATCCTGTAGCGCACACGTTATAATAACAAAAACATCGTTAACCCAATAAAATTCCTGCACATTTCGCAACTCTATGTTTACCCAGTTTGTTCTAATTTTAGTCACTCACAATGATAAAAACCTCTTTCGCTATAACTGATTATTTTCTTTCAAAATAAGAAAAGACATGTTTTTCCATCCGTAAGATAGACTGAATTTTTAACTTTTTCAGCCAGCTGTCTGGAATCCAGATGGCAAGGTAAATGGTTCTGTTAGTCTACCTGTGTGAATGTCCATACGTCACCCACCTGTCTGTTTGTCACTGTGTGTCTAGCTCTCTGTCTCTCAATCTAACTGTCTTTTTTCTATGGCTTATTCTTCAGCTATCGCATGATCCATCTCTCTCCCTATATATTTCTTTCTGTCCGTCGTAGTTACTCATAATGATAAAAACCTCTCTCGCTCAATTAAAATTACTGATTATTTTCTTTCAAAATAAGAAAAGACATGCTTTTCCCATCCTTAAGATAGACTGAATTTTTAACCTTTTCAGCCAGCTGTCTGGAATCCAGATGGCAAGGTAAAGGGTTCTGGTAGTCTATCAGTCTGGATGTCCAAACGTCACCCACCCGTCTGTTTGTCTGTCACTGTGTGTCTCGCTCTCTGTCTCTCTATCTGTCTATTTTCTATCGCTTATTCTTCAGCTGTCGCATGATCCCTCTGGTAATCTGGTAATCCTAGTTTCAGCATCATAGCAAACGTGTCACCCCATTGTTGCTCCGCTCCTGTGCCAACGAAAAACACTCGTAGCTCACAGTGTCACACCATGCACTCAACTCAGAAGCTGGGTGACGAAACTATATCCTTCCAGTCTACAAATGGAGCAAAAATGCAACGGCCACCGCCTGGCAGAACTGCCACGGCTTTAAAAAAAAATGGTCGTGCCTAGTGTCCACTGTGACTTGAAGCATTATGTGAGGGGTTAACAAATGGTCACCCCAGCAGTACCCTCACTATTAGCTGGGAAAGGGACTTAGGACATTACATCCACCAGCAGGCGTCGCCCCTACAACGACCTGACTGCCTTCGTTAACGACTGTTCACCCAACAGCCATGTAGTTCTTTGGCATGATCCCTCTATCCCTATATATTTCTTTCTGTAAATCTGTTTATCTGTCTGTCTGTCAGTCTCTCTCTCTCTCTCTCTCTCTCTCTCTCTCTCTCTCTCTCTCTCTCTCTCTCTCTCTCTCTCTCTTCTCTCCCTCACTCACTAGCTTTTTCTGTGATTTTTATCTGTCATCATCTTATGAGAAAATTAACACCCCAAGTAATATGTTACAAACTATAGTGGTTCTAAAAAAAAAGAATCAATGATAGTAAAATTATTGTGTGATTCCAATAATTCCAACTGTTTTCACATTACCATTTCAGGGCCAGCAAAAGAGTTTTAATCCTCCGATAAAGGTAAAGTAATCAGCACACAGGTTTCTAACTACATCTTCCCAAATGTTACAGTTTTCTGTCTCTCCACATCTTTCTCCCTTCTTTATGCGTCTCTGCCCCCCTCTCTCTCTCTCTCTCTCTCTCTCTCTCTCTCTCTCTCTCTCTCTCTCTCTCTCTCTTTCTTTCTTTTTCAAATACGAAAGACTCTGTAGCACACACGTAATAATAACAAAAACATCGTTAACAACAACAAAAAAACAAAAATTCCTGCACATTCTGTAAAACAAAGTTTACCCAGTTTGTTAAAATTTTTCACCACATTAAATAATTATTAGTCATTTAAAAAATATCATTTTAATTCCAATATACTCAATTATTTTTGATTTGACTTGAGAGACATTTATCTGTCACACTAGCTCATTTGTCATTTAGTTTTAGATTCCTGTATTGAAACATTACTCGTAAGTCAATAGGCGATGTGGTCAACATTACGTCCAAGGGATTGACATTACTTGACATCTCCCTGAATCACTTCTTGACTTGTTCGATTTCGAGACAGCTAAACAAATTATAGAGTTGAAAATAAGACGCTTTCGTTGAATAGTACACACACACACACACACACACACACACACACACACACACACACACACAAACATTGAAACAATATAATTAGACCGTCTTTGCACTCGAACTGAAACTTCATAGGAATAACGGCTGCTCCAAAGAGTACTCAACAAAGAGAGCTAGGGAGTGAACTTTAAAATATGAAGAGTGCAAGGGTGAGCTGCATGCGATAGTAAAACATGGGACGACTTGGGGAAGTGGTTTTGGGCCCATCAATCATTTTGTGTGTGTGACATCATGTTGTGAACAATACATTGTTTAAGTGGGATCTAACAGTGAATGTTACCATTTCAGGGCCAGCAAGACAATGTTTATTTCCCTAATAAGGTGAGGTTGTAACTACAGATGCTGTAACTTTTTTGTTATTTGTTCACATCAACCCACAAGTTTGTCTGTTTGTTTTACTATATCACTATCTATTTAACTATTTTTTTTATCTACTATCGCTCTTCCCTCTCTTTCTCTGCCTCACTGTCTATCTTTTTCTCTCTCCCCCAATCACCCCACCCCCAGTCTATATCCCAACTACACTACTGTGGAAGCAATGTAGTGCACATATAATGATAAAAACCTCTCTCGCTAAATTAAAATAACTGATTATTTTCTTTCAAACTAAGAGAAGATATGTGTTTTCAATCCGTAAGAGTCACTAAATTTTCAACTTTTTTAGCCAACTGTCTGGAATCCAGATGGCAAGGTAAAGGGTTCTGTTTGTCTATCAGTCTGGATGTCCATTCGTAACCCACCAGTCTGTTTGTCTGTCACTGTGTGTCTCGCAATCTGTCTCTCTATTTAAATATCAATTTTGTATGGCTTATGCTTTAGCTGTATCATGCTCCCTCTCTCCCTATATTATTTGTCTGTCCGTCTGTTTATGTGTCTGTCTATCAGTCTCTCTCTCTCTCTCTCTCTCTCTCTCTCTCTCTCTCTCTCTCTCTCTCTCTCTCTCTCTCTCTCTCTCTCTCTTTCTCAAATACGAAAGATCCTGTAGCGCACACGTAATAATAACAAAAACATCGTTAACCCAATAAAATTCCTGCACATTTCGCAACTCTATGTTTACCCAGTTTGTTCTAATTTTAGTCACTCACAATGATAAAAACCTCTTTCGCTATAACTGATTATTTTCTTTCAAAATAAGAAAAGACATGTTTTTCCATCCGTAAGATAGACTGAATTTTTAACTTTTTCAGCCAGCTGTCTGGAATCCAGATGGCAAGGTAAATGGTTCTGTTAGTCTACCTGTGTGAATGTCCATACGTCACCCACCTGTCTGTTTGTCACTGTGTGTCTAGCTCTCTGTATCTCAATCTAACTGTCTTTTTTCTATGGCTTATTCTTCAGCTATCGCATGATCCATCTCTCTCCCTATATATTTCTTTCTGTCCGTCGTAGTTACTCATAATGATAAAAACATCTCTCGCTCAATTTAAATTACTGATTATTTTCTTTCAAAATAAGAAAAGACATGCTTTTCCCATCCTTAAGATAGACTGAATTTTTAACTTTTTCAGCCAGCTGTCTGGAATCCAGATGGCAAGGTAAAGGGTTCTGGTAGTCTATCAGTCTGGATGTCCATACGTCACCCACCCGTCTGTTTGTCTGTCACTGTGTGTCTCGCTCTCTGTCTCTCTATCTGTCTATTTTCTATCGCTTATTCTTCAGCTGTCGCATGATCCCTCTATCCCTATATATTTCTTTCTGTAAATCTGTTTATCTGTCTGTCTGTCTCTCTCTCTCTCTCTCTCTCTCTCTCTCTCTCTCTCTCTCTCTCTCTCTCTCTCTCTCCTCTCTCCCTCACTCACTAGCTTTTTCTGTGATTTTTATCTGTCATCATCTTATGAGAAAATTAACACCCCAAGTAATATGTTACAAACTATAGTGGTTCTAAAAAAAAAAAGAATTAATGATAGTAAAATTATTGTGTGATTCCAATAATTCCAACTGTTTTCACATTACCATTTCAGGGCCAGCAAAAGAGTTTTAATCCTCCGATAAAGGTAAAGTAATCAACACACAGGTTTCTAACTACATCTTCCCAAATGTTACAGTTTTCTGTCTCTCCTCATCTTTCTCCCTTCTTTATATGTCTCTGCACTCTCTCTCTCTCTCTCTCTCTCTCTCTCTCTCTCTCTCTCTCTCTCTCTTTCTTTCTCAAATACGAAAGACTCTGTAGCACACACGTAATAATAACAAAAACATCGTTAACTAAAAAAAAAAAAAAAAAAAAAAAAAAAAATTCCTCCACATTCTGTAACACAAAGTTTACTCAGTTTGTTCAAATTTTTCCCCACATTGAAAAATTAGTCATTTTAAAAATATCCTTTTAATTCCAATATACTCAATTATTTTCGATTTGACTTGAGAGAAATTTATCTGTCACATTAGCTCATTTGTCATTTAGTTATAGATTCCTGTATTGATACATTACTCGTAAGTCAATAGGCGATGTGGCTAACATTACATCCAAGGGATTGACATTACTTGACATCTCCCTGAATCACTTCTTGACTTGTTCGATTTCGAGACAGCTAAACAAAATATAGAGTTGAAAATAAGACGCTTTCGTTGAATAGTACACACACACACACACACACACACACACACACACACACACACACACACACAAACATTGAAACAATATAATTAGACCGTCTTTGCACTCGAACTGAAACTTCATAGGAATAACGGCTGCTCCAAAGAGTACTCAACAAAGAGAGCTAGGGAGTGAACTTTAAAATATGAAGAGTGCAAGGGTGAGCTGCATGCGATAGTAAAACATGGGACGACTTGGGGAAGTGGTTTTGGGCCCATCAATCATTTTGTGTGTGTGACATCATGTTGTGAACAATACATTGTTTAAGTGGGATCCAACAGTGAATGTTACCATTTCAGGGCCAGCAAGACAATGTTTATTTCCCTAATAAGGTGAGGTTGTAACTACACATGCTGTAACTTGTTTGTTATTTGTTCACATCAACCCACAAGTTTGTCTGTCTGTTTTACTATATCTCTATCTATTTATCTATTTTTTTTATCTACTATCGCTCTTCTCTCTCTTTCTCTGCCTCTCTGTCTATCTTTTTCTCTCTCCCCCAATCACCCCACCCCCAGTCTATATCCCAACTACACTACTGTGGAAGCAATGTAGTGCACACATAATGATAAAAACCTCTCTCGCTAAATTAAAATAACTGATTATTTTCTTTTAAACTAAGAAAAGATATTTGTTTTCCATGCGTAAGAGTCACTGAATTTTCAACTTTTTTAGCCAACTGTCTGGAATCCAGATGGCAAGGTAAAGGGTTCTGTTTGTCTATCAGTCTGGATGTCCATTCGTAACCCACCAGTCTGTTTGTCTGTCACTGTGTGTCTCGCAATCTGTCTCTCTATTTAAATATCAATTTTGTATGGCTTATGCTTTAGCTGTATCATGCTCCCTCTCTCCCTATATTATTTGTCTGTCCGTCTGTTTATGTGTCTGTCTATCAGTCTCTCTCTCTCTCTCTCTCTCTCTCTCTCTCTCTCTCTCTCTCTCTCTCTTTCTCAAATACGAAAGATCCTGTAGCGCCACACGTAATAATAACAAAAACATCGTTAACCCAATAAAATTCCTGCACATTTCGCAATTCTATGTTTACCCAGTTTGTTCTAATTTTAGTCACTCACAATGATAAAAACCTCTTTCGCTATAACTGATTATTTTCTTTCAAAATAAGAAAAGACATGTTTTTCCATCCGTAAGATAGACTGAATTTTTAACTTTTTCAGCCAGCTGTCTGGAATCCAGATGGCAAGGTAAATGGTTCTGTTAGTCTACCTGTGTGAATGTCCATACGTCACCCACCTGTCTGTTTGTCACTGTGTGTCTAGCTCTCTGTATCTCAATCTAACTGTCTGTTTTCTATGGCTTATTCTTCAGCTATCGCATGATCCATCTCTCTCCCTATATATTTCGTTCTGTCCGTCGTAGTTACTCATAATGATAAAAACATCTCTCGCTCAATTAAAATTACTGATTATTTTCTTTCAAAATAAGAAAAGACATGCTTTTCCCATCCTTAAGATAGACTGAATTTTTAACTTTTTCAGCCAGCTGTCTGGAATCCAGATGGCAAGGTAAAGGGTTCTGGTAGTCTATCAGTCTGGATGTCCATACGTCACCCACCCGTCTGTTTGTCTGTCACTGTGTGTCTCGCTCTCTGTCTCTCTATCTGTCTATTTTCTATCGCTTATTCTTCAGCTGTCGCATGATCCCTCTATCCCTATATATTTCTTTCTGTAAATCTGTTTATCTGTCTGTCTGTCAGTCTCTCTCTCTCTCTCTCTATCTCTCTCTCTCTCTCTCTCTCTCTCTCTCTCCTCTCTCCCTCACTCACTAGCTTTTTCTGTGATTTTTATCTGTCATCATTTTATGAGAAAATTAACACCCCAAGTAACATGTTACAAACTATAGTGGTTCTAAAAAAAAAAAAGAATTAATGATAGTAAAATTATTGTGTGATTCCAATAATTCCAACTGTTTTCACATTACCATTTCAGGGCCAGAAAAAGAGTTTTAATCCTCCGATAAAGGTAAAGTAATCAGCACACAGGTTTCTAACTACATCTTCCCAAATGTTACAGTTTTCTGTCTCTCCTCATCTTTCTCCCTTCTTTATATGTCTCTGCACACTCTCTCTCTCTCTCTCTCTCTCTCTCTCTCTCTCTCTCTCTCTCTCTCTCTCTTTCTTTCTCAAATACGAAAGACTCTGTAGCACACACGTAATAATAACAAAAACATCGTTAACTAAAAAAAAAAAAAAATGAAAAAAAAAAAAAAAAAATTCCTCCACATTCTGTAACACAAAGTTTACTCAGTTTGTTCAAATTTTTCCCCACATTAAAAAATTAGTCATTTTAAAAATATCCTTTTAATTCCAATATACTCAATTATTTTCGATTTGACTTGAGAGAAATTTATCTGTCACATTAGCTCATTTGTCATTTAGTTATAGATTCCTGTATTGATACATTACTCGTAAGTCAATAGGCGATGTGGTCAACATTACATCCAAGGGATTGACATTACTTGACATCTCCCTGAATCACTTCTTGACTTGTTCGATTTCGAGACAGCTAAACAAATTATAGAGTTGAAAAAAAGACGCTTTCGTTGAATAGTACACACACACACACACACACACACACACACACACACACACACACACACACAAACATTGAAACAATATAATTAGACCGTCTTTGCACTCGAACTGAAACTTCATAGGAATAACGGCTGCTCCAAAGAGTACTCAACAAAGAGAGCTAGGGAGTGAACTTTAAAATATGAAGAGTGCAAGGGTGAGCTGCATGCGATAGTAAAACATGGGACGACTTGGGGAAGTGGTTTTGGGCCCATCAATCATTTTGTGTGTGTGATATCATGTTGTGAACAATACATTGTTTAAGTGGGATCCAACAGTGAATGTTACCATTTCAGGGCCAGCAAGACAATGTTTATTTCCCTAATAAGGTGAGGTTGTAACTACACATGCTGTAACTTGTTTGTTATTTGTTCACATCAACCCACAAGTTTGTCTGTCTGTTTTACTATATCTCTATCTATTTATCTATTTTTTTTATCTACTATCGCTCTTCTCTCTCTTTCTCTGCCTCTCTGTCTATCTTTTTCTCTCCCCCCCAATCACCCCACCCCCAGTCTATATCCCAACTACACTACTGTGGAAGCAATGTAGTGCACACATAATGATAAAAACCTCTCTCGCTAAATTAAAATAACTGATTATTTTCTTTTAAACTAAGAAAAGATATGTGTTTTCCATGCGTAAGAGTCACTGAATTTTCAACTTTTTTAGCCAACTGTCTGGAATCCAGATGGCAAGGTAAAGGGGTTCTGTTTGTCTATCAGTCTGGATGTCCATTCGTAACCCACCAGTCTGTTTGTCTGTCACTGTGTGTCTCGCAATCTGTCTCTCTATTTAAATATCAATTTTTGTATGGCTTATGCTTTAGCTGTATCATGCTCCCTCTCTCCCTATATTATTTGTCTGTCCGTCTGTTTATGTGTCTGTCTATCAGTCTCTCTCTCTCTCTCTCTCTCTCTCTCTCTCCTCTCTCTCTCTCTCTCTCTCTTTCTCTTTCTCAAATACGAAAGATCCTGTAGCGCCACACGTAATAATAACACAAAAACATCGTTAACCCAATAAAATTCCTGCACATTTCGCAATTCTATGTTTAACCCCAGTTTGTTCTAATTTTAGTCACTCACAATGATAAAAACCTCTTTCGCTATAACTGATTATTTTCTTTCAAAATAAGAAAAGACATGTTTTTCCATCCGTAAGATAGACTGAATTTTTAACTTTTTCAGCCAGCTGTCTGGAATCCAGAATGGCAAGGTAAATGGTTCTGTTAGTCTACCTGTGTGAATGTCCATACGTCACCCACCTGTCTGTTTGTCACTGTGTGTCTAGCTCTCTGTATCTCAATCTAACTGTCTGTTTTTTCTATGGCTTATTCTTCAGCTATCGCATGATCCATCTCTCTCCCTATATATTTCGTTCTGTCCGTCGTAGTTACTCATAATGATAAAAACATCTCTCGCTCAATTAAAATTACTGATTATTTTCTTTCAAAATAAAGAAAAAAGACATGCTTTTCCCATCCTTAAGATAGACTGAATTTTTAACTTTTTCAGCCAGCTGTCCACAGGTCAACCCAATCAATGGTTTGTCTGGCAAGGTAGAAGGGTGTCACTACAGGTCTGTAATCTTGTATCTGATTCCTTGTTCAGGTAAAGGGGTTTCTGGTAGTCTATCAGTCTGGATGTCCATACGTCACCCACCCGTCTGTTTGTCTGTCACTGTGTGTCTCGCTCTCTGTCTCTCTATCTGTCTATTTCTATCGCTTATTCTTCAGCTGTCGCATGATCCCTCTATCCCTATATATTTCTTTCTGTAAATCTGTTTATCTGTCTGTCTGTCAGTCTCTCTCTCTCTCTCTCTCTCTCTCAATCTCTCTCTCTCTCTCTCTCTCTCTCTCTCTCTCTCTCTCCCTCACTCACTAGCTTTTTCTGTGATTTTTTTTGTCATCTGTCATCATTTTATGAGAAAATTAACACCCCAAGTAACATGTTACAAACTATAGTGGTTCTAAAAAAAAAAAAAGAATTAATGATAGTAAAATTATTGTGTGATTCCAATAATTCCAACTGTTTTCACATTACCATTTCAGGGCCAGAAAAAGAGTTTTAATCCTCCGATAAAGGTAAAGTAATCAGCACACAGGTTTCTAACTACATCTTCCCAAATGTTACAGTTTTCTGTCTCTCCTCATCTTTCTCCCTTCTTTATATGTCTCTGCACACTCTCTCTCTCTCTCTCTCTCTCTCTCTCTCTCTCTCTCTCTCTCTCTCTCTC
>CAJHNH020004569.1:35000-95000 GCA_905116865.2 Candidula unifasciata
GAATCACTTCTTGACTTGTTCGATTTCGAGACAACTAAACAAATTATAGAGTTGAAAATAAGACGCTTTCGTTGAATAGTACACACACACACACACACACACACACACACACACACACACACACACACACACACACACAAACATTGAAACAACATAATTAGACCGTCTTTGCACTCGAACTGAAACTTCATAGGAATAACGGCTGCTCCAAAGAGTACTCAACAAAGAGAGCTAGGGAGTGAACTTTAAAATATGAAGAGTGCAAGGGTGAGCTGCATGCGATAGTAAAACATGGGACGACTTGGGGAAGTGGTTTTGGGCACATAAATCATTCTCTGTGTGTGTGACATCATGTTGTAAACAATACATTGTTTAATTAGGATCCAATAGTGAATGTTACCATTTCAGGGCCAACAAGACAATGTTTATTTCCCTAATAAGGTGAGGTTGTAATTACAGGTGCTGCAACTTGTTTGTTATTTGTTCACATCAACACACAGGTTTGTCTGTCTGTTTCACTTCTACCTATTTATCTATTTCTATTTATCTATCATCGCTCTTCTCTCTCTCTTTCTATGCCTCATTGTTTATCTATTTCTCCTTCCCACCCCAGTCTATATCCCAACGACACAACCCGGGAAGCAATGTAGTCACTCATAATTATAGAAACATCTCTCGCTCAATTAAAATTATTGATTATTTTCTTTCAAAATAAGAAAAGACATGTTTTCCATCCGTAAGATAGACATGAATTTTTAACTTTTTCAGCCAGCTGCCTGGAATCCAGATGGCAAGGTAAAGGGTTCTGTTAGTCTATCAGTCTGGATGTCCATACGTCACCCACCCGTCTGTTTGTCTGTCACTGTGTGTCTCGCTCTCTGTCTCTCTATCTAACTGTATATTCTCTATCGCTTATTCTTCAGCTGTCGCATGATCCCTCTCTTCCTATATATGTCTTTCTGTCCGTCTGTTTATCAGTCTGTCTGTCAGTAAGTCTCTCTCTCTCTCTCTCTTTTCTCTCCCTCACTCACTAGGCTTTTCTGTGATTTTTATCTATCAACATCTGATGAGAAAATTAACACCCTAAGTAGTATGTTACAAACTATAGTGGTTCTAAGAAAAGAATTGAAAATAATAAAATTATTGTGTGATTTCAATAATTCCAACTGTTTTCACATTACCATTTCAGGGCCAACAAAAGAGTTTTAATCCTCCGATAAAGGTAAAGTAATCAGCACACAGGTTTCTAACTACATCTTCCCAAATGTTACAGTTCTCTGTCTCACTCACTCTCATCATCTTTCTCCCTTCTTTATATGTCCCTGTTACCCCCCCCCCTACTCTCTCTCTCTCTCTCTCTCTCTCTCTCTCTCTCTTTCTCTCTCTCTTCCTCAAATACGGGAGTCCCTGTAGCGCACACGTAATAATAACAAAAACATCGTTACCCAATAAAATTCCTGCACATTCCGTAACTCAAAGTTTACCCTGTTTGTTCTAATTTTTCCCTACATTAAGAAATTATGAGTGATTTAAAAAAAATTATCATTTTAATTCTAATATACTCAATTATTTTGTGTTTGGCTTGAGAGACATTTATCTGTCACACTAGCTCATTTGTTATTTATTTATAGATTCCTGTATTGAAACATTACTCGTAAGTCAATAGGCGATGTGGTCAACATTTCGTCCAACTGATTGACATTACTTGACATCTGCCTGAATAAATTTTTGACTTGTTTGATTTCGAGACAGCTAAACAAATAATAGAGTTGAAAATAAGACGCTTTCGTTGAATAGGACACACACACACACACACACACACACACACACACACACACACACACACAAACATTGAAACAATATAATTAGAAGGTCTTTGCACTAGAACTGAAACTTCATAGGAATAACGGCTGCTCCAAAGAGTACTCAACAAAGAGAGCTAGGGAGTGAACTTTAATATATGAAGAGCGCAAGGGTGAGCTGCATGCGATAGTAAAACATGGGACGACTTGGGGAAGTGATTTTGGGCCCATCAATCATTTTGTGTGTGTGACATCATATTGTGAAGAATTGTTTAAGTGGGATGCAAAAATGAATTTTACCATTTTAGGGTCAGCAACAAAATGGTTATCTCCCTGATAAGGTGAGGTTGTCATTACAGGTCTGTAACGTTTTTGTTTACATTAGCCCACATGTTTGTCTATCTGTCTTACTCTGACTGTTTCTCTCTCTCTCTCTCTCTCTCTCTCTCTCTCTCTCTCTCTCTCTCTCTCTCTCTCTCTCTCTCTCTCTATCTATCTATCTTTCTAACTATCTTTCTATCTATCTATCTCTCTTTCCCTCTCTCTCTCACTCTCTCTCTCTCTCTCTCTCTCTCTCTCTCTCTCTCTCTCTCTCTCTCTCTCTTTCTTTTTATCTCTCTCACACCGACACGAGAAATGGACCAATGTAGTGCCCAAATAATAATCAGATCTCGTTCGTTAAAATTACTTCAGTAAATCTCATTTTTGTGTAGCTTATCATTTTCTGACATGAAATGCCAAAGTGGCTCGCTGATGTCGATAATTTATAAGACTGCAGTCTATTTTTAATGCAGTTTTTCTAAACAACTACTTTTTTTGCATTTTGGGTTACAATATGCATATTTCATAGCAAACCTGGAGAATACAGGCAAATGAACGTATTATATTTTCCTTTCCATCTTTATTTATGATTCGTGTGCATTTATGGATAAGCAAAACACACGTACATACTCCAAACGCAAGACAAGCCTCACAGACCGCGAAAAATTGACTTGCCAGTCAACTAGAGAAAGGGCGGCTGAACAGTGAATGCAGTCAAGAAAGACCCTTATGACAGACTCTTTACCTACAGACACTGTTCCCTGCCCTCATTGTCCTCATCCTCATGGGCTGGTGTTGAGTTTATAATTCTTCTCCGGACACAGAACTCAACTAGGGTTTCATGACGGATGCAAGAAAGTGTGGTTTCCATCACTTGTAATGGTCAAACAACCTCTTCCAGCTCCCCAACTCCCACATGCGAAAAAATCATCCTTTTCTATAATAGAGAAAGATTCTTGGAATATCTTGGACAAAAAAGAGGAGAAATACTGACATCTTGAAAGATCTGAACATAAAGATGATTGGCTAATGAACAGCATCCTGTCTCGGAAGCTGAAATATTTTGGTCATATCAAGCGTCATGACGGATTGGAAACAATTACAACAGAAGGCATGGTACCAGAAAGGAAGGGCAGGGGCCGACCAACACGAACATGGGCACAGGATATAAGTGACTCTTTGAGTATGAAAATACATGAGTCGGGAGAACTGGCGAGAGACCGAGTTTCTTTCAGGCAGACTGTGATGAGAGCGACGTTCTGCAAAGGACCTGCTACATGATGATGATGTTATGTGGCACATGTTTGAACATTACAGAACTTAACATGATGTTCGAAACCACAAACTAGCAAGAGCATGAAGTAATACTTTTGTTAAGTTTCATTCTTATGTGTCTTAATTAATTCCCAAATGTGTATGCATCCAATAGCTTTTATATATAGATGTTTGCCCCAATCTCTAACGTAGTTGGCTAAACCAAATTGCGCGGAGACCCGGTGACGAACTCCTTGGGGGTAGGCAGGAAAGCCAGATTTCTCCCAGATTTACGGTATTTACAATGGAATCAAGGCCGAAAGGTTGCGATATCCATAATACCGAGCCTAAGGGTTAACAACTCATGGCTTCTGGGTACTAAAACAAACAAACAAACAATATATAGATGTTTTGACTTGCACGTAGTCGTTACATCAGAAGTGTCTAACAGTGATGGGAGAGAAATAATTCGGAGACGCGCTTAACTGTCGTTGTCTTGAGTAATACCGTTGTAGTTATAAAAAAGAAGAGAAAACATCTTTTGTAACTAACATTGGTAATAAATTCAAGTAACTCTAGAAAGTACCAGGGCAAACACCTTGAGTGACTAATACAGATAATAGGTAAAATTAACTCAAAAATCACATTTTAGAAGGTACCAGAGAAAATATCTCTAGTGACTAATACACATAATACGTACAAGCAACTAGTTAATCCCACTCTAGAAAGTAACAGAGAAAACATATCTAGTGACTAATACATATAATACGTACAAGCAACTACTTAATCCCACTCTAAAAAGTAACAGAGAAAACATACCTAGTGACTAATACATATAATACGTACAAGCAACTACTTAATCCCACTCTAGAAAATAACAGAGAAAACATACCTAGTGACTAATACATATAATACGTACAAGCAACCAGTTAATCCCACTCTAGAAAATAACAGAGAAAACATATCTAGTGACTAATACATATAATACGTACAAGCAACTAGTTAATCCCACTCTAGAAAAAAAAAAACAGAGAAAACATATCTAGTGACTAATACATATAATACGTACAAGCAACTAGTTAATCCCACTCTAGAAAAAAAAAAACAGAGAAAACATACCTAGTGACTAATACATATAATACGTACAAGCAACTCGTTAATCCCACTCTAGAAAGTAACAGAAAAAACACCTCTCGTGACTAAAATATGTAATACGTTAAAGTAAAAAAAAAAACTGAGAAGGTATGGTTGCCATTACGATATCGTAGCTAAAAACTTCTGAGACAATAATTGTGTTTTATTCATTTATCTAGTTATTGTTTTTATTTTTGTATCTTTATTTTTATATATTGTTTGACTTTCTGCAAATATTACCCCAAGGACGACATTTGTACATACTGAATAGTCAGAGTCCAGGTGAATTGGGTATATAGGGCTAGATCTATATTTTATAGACCGCCTTTACTTTCCAGGATTACATCTGGTACCCACTTAAGGTTGGGTCCAAACCCACGACTTTCTGCACCGCTACACCGTGGTGGTTCCCAGAGAAAGTAGTACGAGTTGATAATTCAAGAGACGACAGTGATTGGGAAACCTTGACAAGACTACAAGAAATGCATATCAAAAGAGGTGTTGTCACACAGAAACAATAGACATGTCACTAAAGAAGAATAGTAAATCCACACATAACTGGTGTTTTAATCGCCACAAGCTGAGGGAGATACTGAAGATGGGATCCGAGCGCTCATGGACTTGTCCGACTTGTGATGAGGATGATCCGAGAATTCATTTCATGAACTCTATGGCTGTTATAAACATACCTGTCACATAATTTTGTAGTCTTACATTTTTCACGCATATGTAAAAATCAAGTATTTTACGTCCAGAAGTAAAGTTACAAATTACACATTACAGATTCAAGAGCAGGTTGAAGGGCAGCAACCGGAAGGCCTGGTCTATACCGACGACTCTATCACTTACACTAACGACGGACTAGAGTAACGTAACTCTCGACTTCTTTGAAGCTCACAGTTATCTCTCTTGTCAAAATTGTGACAGTTTTCTTTAGAAAAACTGAAAACAAAAATAAAATTGACCTCAGAAAACGATGAAAATAGTCCTGTTCGTTTCAGTATCATTGTGATTATTCTTTTAAATGTTGTTATGTATCTCTTTATCAAAAGTATTTCTTTCGTTTAAATTTCACAGTCTTGATTTTTTGTACTACAGAGCAGCTGTTTTAAATATTATACTTCCCAGCGCTCGATGCTGCTACTATTAATGTGGGGTGACATGTGGGGAAGGTGTGGGGGTGAGGTATGGGAGTGAGGTGTGGGGGTGAGGGAATAAAGAGAGGTGCAAATGTTAAATTCCACAGCTTCCATAGGTGAGGTGGAAGGGTGGTTGTGGGGAGGACTGAGTAATTACCCCTTTCACAATCGTGTCATAATAGGCGACTAATCCGGGATTTCCTTTCAAAGTCGGAGTTCCTCTGCCTGAGAAAAGATGAACCAACAGTCTGCATCATTGTTTCGCTTACGCTTTCCAATCTAGATTGTTTTCACTTGACAGCACTGGTTCCAAACTCCCCCCCCCCCCCCCCAGTTTTGAAAGAAAACAAATAGATCCACTGCTCTTTTAGCAAACATGTCGTAAAAGGCAACTAATTAAGATCGCTTATTTCAAAGTCCGAGCATTGATCTGTCAGGGAGGCGAGGAACCAACAGTCTGCATACCAAAAAGTAAAATCTGTTAGTAAATGTAAACGCAAAACTTGTTTTCGAACAAGATCAAAGTCCAGAAATTGACGAACAACCACAATTTTGCAAAGGGCTCTAAAACCAGTGAACGCTAAGAAAGAAAAAAGAAACGAATTAAAGAATTAGAGACAAAAAAAAGTAGATACAAAATACGAAAACTAGAAACTACACTTGCGTGGTAGTTTAGATACGTCTTTGTATTCCATTACTATCCTCTGCTGTCTAGGTCTACTTTTAAACGCCATTCACTTGTAATATTTAAGGGACGGTAGCCAGTGTGGCCTAGCCAAATAAATTACGGTTCTTTTCCTGTGTTTACCGCATCTCGGAAACTGCGAAATTTCGTACGGAATTCCTGGGATAGTCTAATTTTATGAAGGGGGGATGGTTAGTGTTGGTCAGTGTTCACTTCACACCTAACAGCCCTATACTACTGGACTTTCCATGAATTACCTAATCTAGAAGCCAAAAAGATGGGGTGGAAAAAAACACGAAGTTGCTTCTAAACAGGTTTTCGCCAGACAAAAGTGGTAGGAACGATTGCTTTAGAGTAACAATCTTACAGTCATAATGTATTCAGAAAATGATACTGTGCTTCAGACGAATTAAAAGTAGCAGGTATGATAGTATTGCCTGCTGTAACAAATGAACGGGATAGAAGTAAAGAAATGTGTACCATTTATTTGTTTTGTTAATTAACATACAGTGCGTTCCTTGCAGGGGAATTACAATATTGCCAGTCACAGATGTAAGAGAAACAGAAACAAATACAACTGCCATTGGTACCTGCATTTACCACTTTTGCGCTGTAAAAAGCAAGAAGCGCGGGTGGGGGCGGGAGGGGAGTTCCAGCCTGAAGACATAGCGCCTCATAGCTAGTGCTGCCGATACGTACCGTATATATTAGGGTTTGATTTGTGCCCCGAACACAAAAATAATCTACAGACTTCCCCAGGATTTGAACCTGATTCTCCGCACTGATCTGGGGCGAGCGCCCACTGTGTTGAGACAATAACTACAATGAGATATCCCCGTGTTTGATATAAACTAGGGACATAGTCCTGTAGTCTCAGTGATTCCTCAGACATGAAAGTTGTCGGTCATAGGCGCTGAAACATCATGGCTCTGACCCCTTGAGACCCACCCCCCTCCCCACACACACATACACACACTCACACACAACTCTTCTGCTCTTCCACCTCCCGAAAAAAAAAATTTTGGAAGAAACTAAGCGGACAATAATTTTATAAAGGCTGATCTTGTAATTTTAGTTCCAGGTTCTTGGCAAACTGGTTAACTCATTGTTGCTTCGCTCCTGTGCCAATAAAACACACACACAAGTGCCTTTCCCTGTAGCCTGTGGAAAAGTTGACGCAGACAGCTATCTGAGCATATCCAGTAGCAGACACGTGTGTTAAAGGCATACAGGAGACATCGGAAGTGCTAATACAAATATAGAAAGAAGTGATGGAAAAATATATTTTTTTAAAAATGTATATATTAGACACTCAGGGAATGAGAAATATTACCGCATGAACGATTGTGTTGGCTATTAGTTGGCCATCCGACGATTGCGTCACTGGTCGGAAGGTTGTTGGAGTCATTACGTCAAAACTGCAAGAGTCCTTTTCAGTGCCACTTGATTACGAGTAATTTTAAGCCATAACTTTGACGCAAATAATTAAAAACCTTAAAACAAGCTAAAGCTTTTCTCTGATGCAGCTGTTTTAACGTGGTCCAGTTTTCTTTTTTCCTCCAGAATATGTCAATGGCGTGATGCTGACCACATCCCCCATACGGTGCCGATTCGTCTATAAAATATGTGCCCTATACGCCTTAAGGCGTGGAAAAAGGTTATTTACTCTTTATTGTATATGTCAAGGCCACCATGAGAGACCAGCTTCTATTTTCCTGTTTATTAGATAATCAACAATGCCAACGAAGCGTAAAGAACAATAGTTCACTGCATGACATTTGTCGCGCAAATAGAGGTAGTTCCTTGTTTTAGAGCATTTAACATTCGATAGGCGAAGTTGTCCTTGTCCAATTTTCGTAGCGCCCATTTTTAAACCTACATTTAAAAAATAAAAAAAAGTATCTCGGCTACATGTTCATACGGGTGCAATCATGGTGTAGCAACTAAACGCTTGCCTGCGCATTCGACTGTCCTAGGTTCAGTTTCTGATGGAACAGGACTTCTTTTCTCAGAAACAGCCTTGGCTGCGAGGTAGACCCAAAATGAAATGGATACCAGGTAAAGTCCTAGGAAATAAAGCTGCTGATGTTGATCACATCATCCACTGAGTGCCGTTTGGTCTATTCAAAATAGGTCCAGCCCTATATGCCCAATACGCCTGAAGGCGTGAAAAGGGGTGCTGTGTTGTGTTTATCTGACCATACTGTGGTATAATATAATGGCTGAAAGTGCTAGTCCACATAAAAAATATAGAGCCATATTGTTCGTGCTAATTTCGTACACCATAGGCGGTCAGAGGAGCTTTGGAATCAAATAAATTGTAGAAATCAAACCCTGAACTTTCAGATCAGCCTGCACTGTTCGGTAGCGAATAGGAAAAAGACATTTAAAATCCGATCAGAGTATGAAATAAAATCATAAATCAATAGTTTAATTCTTTGTGTACTTCCTGCAAACCAAATTACTAGCATGTAATGATTTTTTAAATTATAACGTAGAAAGGGATCAAACGTCCATTTGGCGAAGGCATGTTTGATTTGAAGCAAAACCAGCGATGTCACTGAAATATGTTTTGAACGCTCTCTTTAAGCCAGTCCGTATGAATGTTTCCATACCAATGTAAAATTGAACACAGCATTAAACACACACACAAACAAACACACACACACACACACACACACACACACACACACACACACACACACTGGTAGATATTTACAAACTCACTTATCGTGACATACTTTGCGGACTTAAAATCGATTTATTGTTTGCGTGGCAAGACCATCTCTGCTTTAACTCCCAATAATTGTCTTGATATGATGTTTTACGTAAAGAGTACAGAGAAATAGTTTCTTAGTAAGGGTAATGTTCCCCTGTTTTCATGGCTGCAATACGTTCGTTTGCACATCCCAGAAGAGGCAAATTCAATGACAGCGTTTATGGTATCCGCATCGCTAGCATTTACCAAAGTAAAATGTCTGCCTAAGAAAACATTCCAAGAAAGCATCAGGATGGTTACAGAAACATAACGAAGAACTGGTATTGTAACATCACGATGAATAGTTCAGAAGACAGCCCACTCAGTGGCAGTCACACTACTAACTGATGACCAAACATGACCTAATCAGATCCTAACCTGCACAATGAGACCAGGGTTGTCTGATAAAAAACTTAATTTGATGCCAAACCATTTCCCAAAATATGCCAGAAAATGCCAAATAAAGGATAACATTGTACCTACTTCACATCAAAAGCTGTAGATTGAATTCTTCACTGCGACCCTCACTGGAACCAGTGGAAGATACAGCGTAAACCTTTTGAGACGTAAAATCTTCAAGCATTTTCTAAGATGGGATGAAGTCTTTGCAACTAACTCATCTATAATGATGGCATATTTCTTGTTCCGAAAATCATCAGTAAGGTCATTCTTAAGTGCAGGCTATATTTATTTTATTTGGCATGAACATTGAGTTCTCTTCAACTGTATGTGCTCCATCCAATGTACTCCCCCGACAATGCGCTCTCATGATTTCACTTAAATAATCAATTGTGCTTATTGCACAATGGCAGATCATGCCTACAGCAAATTGCAACTGCTTTTTACTTTCTCATTACTTTGCCTAGGAGTTGTTGTTGTAATAAACTGTGTCTAACTTTTTGACGGAGTTTTCATCCTGTGGTTTTCGGTTTTTTATGAGTTAATATGCTACTAATTCTTGGTACAACAGTGCACTGACACAGATTGCAATTTGTTGCCTCTGATCCTTCTGAAGATCTTTTGAGCCGTGGGTATGTTTTCTTCCAGTTACTTTTTTACTTTCGATGTCATAAGATGCTTTCCATTTTTTAGATGACGCTGCCCTTGGTAAAAGTAATACAATCTATCACAGATAAAACTAGGTCTATATCTCTCTATTTTCTGCCCTCAAGTAGTTTATGAACAGTCTGAATCATTTGGTATCAGTGGTGGGTTTTGGTTTTATATCCCGCATTTCTTCTAGTAGATTAACATAAATTACAGAGGACCTTGGTTTATCGAAGTCACGATCCGTTTAGGAAGACAACAAATACAATAAGAAATGGTGCGATTCTCCGTTAGTCCGTACCAGGACATCACAACAAAGTCAAACTGAAATAAAGATGTTAACTGTAGGTCTACATTGCTTTTAGTAAATCTGCGTGTTTCTAACGGAGGAACCATAAAGAAAATGTGAGCACATCTTGATAAGAAAAGTCAGGAAAAACCCAAATATGCCAAAATATGTTAGTTCATTATCTTATGCCCGTTCAGTTTCAAATATGCCAAATGTGTGGAATCTGGCATCAAAAATGCCAATATGGCAACCCTGAATGCGATGGACCAGACCTGGGCGGCCAGATAGACACGGAAGACATAAAATACTATCAACACTAGCACCAAATACTGAAATAGCAACATAGTTTTTTGCCATAATTAAAACCACTATTTACTAGGACGAGGTTAGCTCCCTGATCATAAGCTGAACATGGTTAATTCAAATCGAACGAACGAAATACCTTGTCTTAACTGATTCTCCGAAGGGTGATAAAATACAAAATACCTGTACACCATTCAAATATAAAGGTGTACTCACAGTGTAGAGAAGTACCACAGACATCACAGCACGCATAACTAACAGAACTCAAGAGATCATGACAGCCATTTCTCATCTTGGAATAGACTGGTACACGTCAGTGAACTGAGACCATAGAGACAACAGTAAACGTCATGTTTCACGTCAGAGAACTGAGACGATAGAGCCAACAGTAAACAACTTGTTTCATGTCAGTGAACTGAGACGATAGAGCCAACAGTAAACAACTCGTTTCACGTCAGTGAACTGAGACAATAGAGCCAACAGTAAACGACTCGTTTCACGTCAGTAGCACATACAGCACGCGCGTTTGTTTTTTGGTGTGTATGTCGCCCGAGTTTGTTGTGTATGTGTGTTTGTGTGTGTGTGTGTGTGTGTGTGTGTGTGTGTGTGTGTGTGTGTGTGTGCAAGCGCTTGTATGTATCAGGAGAGACGGCAGAATTGTTGAGTGCTGGAACAAGACTCTTGACCCCTTACAATTTTAAAAATTCATAACTTAAAATCCTGCCCTCCCAAGCAAACAATTGTAACGCTGCCTCGTAAAGTTATTATTGCTCTCTAGTTGACATGTTTTACAGTTCAAATACATCCCCTCACCCCCCCCCCCTCTTTTCCATCCTTCTTCCCCCCCCCCCCCACACACACACACACACACCTCTACTTTTCACAATATATCTCTCTTTTTAACAGAAGATACAAAACAAGAATGCAGTGCGGTTTAACTATACATACAAAGTACACTCTTCTTCTCATTCTGTTCTCTACTCCTGGAATTTCTCGTGGCGTTCAGGACAGGAAGAGATCTCTGGAACTGACCTTTCTGTTCGCTACTTCTGGAATTTCTCGTGGCGTCAATGCAGGAAGAGATCTCTGGAATGGGCTCTTCTGTAGGCTCCGTACAAAGTACTTTTTAGTGTCTCTGATATTGCTGTGTTCCATCGTCTGCGTGGTCGACCTCTGGTTCTTGTGTGTGAAAGTGTGTGTATGTGTGTGTGTGAAATGTGCTGTGTGTGTGTGTGTGTGTGTGTGTGTGCCGCTCAGGGCCAAACATAAAACCCAAACTTACACAGTCCATGGTGATCGCTCTAGCCACGTGGCACTAAATACACAGTCACAACCCCCATACCCTACTGCCCCAACTGCGTGCATCTACCACTTTCGCGGTGCTGGCGTGGGTAGGGGTTAGAACCGCATAGCTAGTGTTGTCGCCACGAACTGCGCAGGTAAGGATTTTATTTGTGCTCCTGACAGAAAACAGAAATACCTAACCTTACAGAGGATACAAACCCAGGACTCCCGCTTTAAAACCTAAGGTTCTAACCGTTCCACCAGCCGCGCCTCGAGATGTGGTCCTTGTGCTGACGAGCAACATGACCTACACTACCCTAAATACACACAGGCAGTAACAACACCTGATTGATAAGGTAAGTGGGGAAGGGACAAATTGCACTGGCACGGATGTGTAATAAAATCTAATAGCCTCTTGAGAACAACATACTAGGCTCAATAGAGGAAGGCTCAATAGAGAGAAGGCTCAACAGAGGGAAGGCTCACTAAAGAGGAAGTTTAATAGAATAGAAAAGGAGAAGAGGCAGGCCAAGAATGACTTGGATACTGAACTTGACTGGACCCTTTAACACGCCTTTAGGCGTATTGGGCACATAGGGTTAGACCTATATTTTATAGAGCAATCGGAACTTGGTGGGTGATGTTGTCAGCTCCACTCGGACCGCCTTTACTTCCCATGACTTATCTGGTTCCTATTTTAGCCTGGGTCAACCTGGGAGCAAAGGTCATTTTTGGTTCTGTCAGGACCAGATCCCACGGCCTTCCGATCCGCATGCAAGTGTCTAGCCGTTACACCACCTGGTGCTAAATCTATATTTTTTATAGACCAACTGATATCACGATGGCCGCCTTTACTTCCTGTGATATTTCTGTGTATTGATTGTAAGCTAGTTAAATCTGGTTGCCAAGACCAATTATTAGAAAGCGAATTCAGTTCTAAACCACACATGCCGTTACTTAAAACAATATAACTAGAATGTCTTTGCAGTGGAGCTGACAGGGGCATAAAAATAAAAAAAAATACAATCGAATGGACAGTATGCATTATTATTTCAAAGGTTACAGAGGCTAACAAAGATACAGTGTTCCAGTCATGCAGGAATGTGAAGCAATTAAACAGCTGATATTTTTGCTGCAAATGCGTCAGTTACAGAACCACTTTGGATTTCATGGGAGACATATGGTATCCTAACAACTAATATAAGTATGTAAAAATGCCGACTGAATACCTTCCACACTGGCTATATAAGGCGCATTATTGGTATACCACAGTGAGACAGTCAGTTAGTTAGATTATCGTCATTGCACTCCGGACATGTCCATAGGTGCTCAGATTCTCCCCTCATTATGAACCCCAACGTCCGATAGCCAATAGTACCAGTTCTATGTTGATTAACAAGTCTTCTGACGTGTCCGGTGTGCGTCTCGTTTTTTGCTATGCCGATCTTAATTCCCAAGTCTGCCATTCTGGCGAGTGATGTGGATTCACTGCCACCAAAGCCCTCTATCCTTCCCATTTCTCTGAGAGCACTAATAATATCAGCATGATCCATAAGCTGACAGTCGCTAGTGATAGCGGATACAGCCAACCTTTCAGCTCTTTCATTTCCATCAACACCTGCGTGTCCCGGAACAAACATAAAGGTGACTCCACGCACTTTGGACTTCTGTAATGATTCAAGCCATTGTCTTCGCACCAAACCTGCCTGAACCCTCCAGATCATTCTAACTGAATCGCTGAGTATACATACGCGGGTGTAGTTTTGTGTTTCGAGCCAGGCGAGCGCTTGCGTCTCTGCCATCACCTCCATCATCATGCTGCTGTCATGAAGAAGGCGCCGTTGGCTTCTTTGACTGTTCTGCCCACTGAGCGTGATGTGAATGCCCATGCGCTTCTTTTTTGGCGTATAACGTATCCGTCTGTATAGATTAGTGCCATAGTGAGACCTTGTCTTCAACAAATGTGTACTGACAAGAGCAAAAATACCATCAATGTACTGTCTACTGAAGCAAAGACATCTGTGCTGGCTGGGACATGTCTCGCGCATGGAGTATGGTCGTATTCCTAAGGACCTCCTGTATGGTGAACTGGAGACAGCATATCTACACAAAGGTCGCTAAATCTACGTTATACAGACATATGCAAACGTGATCTGATAGATACCAACATACACACAGAAACTTAGAAAGAAAATCAGCTGCAAATCGGCTACTATGGAGACAAACGCAGCGAGCTTTAGAGAGGAGACGCTATAGAGAAAATCTGCCTCACAGCGAGGGAGTAGCTACCCCTAGCTTTCCCCGCCGATTCACTCTAGATCTACCCTGGTTTCCCCGCTGATTCACTCTAGATCTACCCTAGTTTCCCCGCTGATTCCCTTTAGATCTACCACAGCTTTCCCCGCTAATTTACTCTAGATCTACCTGGCTTTCACCACTGATTCACTCTAGGTCTACCCTGGATTTCCTCACTGATTCACTCTAGATCTACCATGGTTTTCCCCGCTGATTCACTCTTGATCTACCCTGGCTTTCCCCACTGATTCACTCTCGATCTACCCTGGCTTTCCCCACTGATTTACTCTAGTGGTTGTTTCTGTGCAACTGAGTTCCATATTAAACCGGACAAGTCATTTGGCTCTAAAAATACACACATCGCCACTGTGTCTTTGGATCTCAAACCAAAAGCGTCAGTACCTGGTGGGTTTATGAACCTTCAGGCTCGTACAAGTTATTTATTGTTGGGAGCGAGTGCTACCCATTGCTTCCTATCACATACAAACGTTCTCTCTCTCTCTCTCTCTCTCTCTCTCTCTCTCTCTCTCTCTCTCTCTCTCTCTCTCTCTCTCTCTCTCTGAGTATTTGTTTACAATAAATATTTTTTGGTTATTTAGCACACACAAATGTTAAATATGACAACGTCAATAACAAACCAATACTATTATTATTATTTTTATTGCGCACTTAAGAACGTCTTTAAGCCACTGAAAACCCCACACTAGGTAATGTTCTAGGAGTGAGAAGCAGTCAAGCTTAATTTAAATACACATATATATTTATTATTGGTATTATTATTATTACACAGTAAAGCGGGGCCTCAGCCCCTCTGCCGTCTGTAGAGGATGGGGGAGGGTTACAGCCCACTCAACCAAGTAGAACAGTTTTCAGGAAACAAAAATTAAATACGTCTTCTTTAGAGGACTTTGCAGAACCAACCCCAGCATATTTTGTCGGTTTGTCAATTTTCCAGGCAAATTCTACTTCCAGTAGTTTGCCATTGCTTACTAAACGGTCAGCTTTCCATATCACTGTCGAAACAAAGGCAAGACGATCTGCTGTCACTTCGCCTGCAGCTGGGATAGAACGCGGCACCCCGGCATTACAAAGCGCGTTCGCAACGCCTGGAAGACAAGAAAAAAAAAAGGTCATGTCTGGATTCAAACCCTTTACCTTCTGACTACAGGCTAGCACTAGTGCTGCTGCACCCGAACTCCAAAGTCCCCATAACACAAGAAAATCCCAGTCTTGTTGTTTCGACTCAAGTGTTTACTTTCTGCGGGGGAAGCGATGTCACGTGGTACAGCCGACAGGGCATTCACAAACAAACTGGTTTTCCCGGGGCGAATTTGTCAAATTTTGCATGAGTAACCGCGTGTGTCTTTTGTACACTTGACCTTGCTTGGGAAGTTCAAATTTCCATAAAACTAGAAGACGTTCAGCTGTCATCATTTTGCCGTGATTAACATTAACAGGGTGGGCTTGTTTATGGGTGGTCGCTAGCAGCGTGGGCATAGGCATTCTTCGTTGACCGCTGATCGAGACGGAGCACGTATGTGAATGTCTGGAGTGCAGTGATTTTAATTCGGGACTCCTTTAATTATTTAACTATTGGTTAATTCGATGTGTAACTTCAACAAGAGATCGTTGTAGGTAATGTGTTTATGTTAGGTTTTGGATGTGTTTTTGTTCATAAACACGAAAGTAGATTATCGCGCAAGAGTATTGGGAATATAGGAATGGTCCTAAATTTTTTTAGACAAATCCACCAATTGGTGGGTGATGTGGTCAACATCATGCCGGCCACTTTTACTTCCCAGGACTGCACCTGGTACTTACTCAAGGCTCGTCGACCTGAAAGTCAAGGTCATTTTTGAAAAAATTATGGCTCCATTAGGGCGCGAACCCACGACCTTCTGATCTGCAGGCGAGCGTCTAGCCGCCAACGCCATGGCAACTCCCACTGCGCATCTGATACTAGGTGATAATATAGATGTAATGTATATCATATGTGATACTGAGTATAGTTACAGATTCAGCGTATCTCAGATGTAATAGTAGGCATTAAAATATATGTCATGTATCCCATATGTAAAACTGAGCATTAATATAGAAGTAGTGTATCCCATATGTATTACTGAGCATTAATATAGAAGTAGTGTATCCCATATGTATTACTGAGCATTAATATAGAAGTAGTGTATCCCATATGTATTACTGAGCATTAATATAGAAGTAGTGTATCCCATATGTAGATGTAGTCGTCTTCTTCTTCTTCTTCTGCCTTTCTATCCCCCAATGGGGCAAAGGCCCTCACGCCAAGTCGTTCTATCCTTCACTATTTCATGGAGCTCTCCCCGTGTTCTCCCCATCTTTTAAACTTCATTCTCTAGCCTTGCTTTAATTTAACATTCCAGGTGCCAATTCTAGAGGTTTTCCTAGCTGTGAGGAGGTACGTTTACGATCCGGACTTCTTTCGGTTTTCTCCACTCGGTGTCCTACTGTCCTACTTCTACTTGAAGAGCCTACCCTCATCTGACTAATAATATGGAAGTAATGTATCACACATGTAATGTTGAGCATTAATATACAAGAAGTGGAAGCCATATGTAATATTTAGTATTAATATAGAAATAATGTATTCCATATGTAATACTGACTATAATTCTGTAAGTAGTGTATCCCATAAACGGTACTGAGTATTAATAGTAAAGTAATGTATCTCATATGTAATATTAAGCATTAAAGTGGAATTAATGTACCTCATATGGGATACTCAGCATTAATACGAAATTAATTAGTAATGCTGAGCAATGATATGAAAGTAATTATCATGTTTGTGATAATATGCACTAATATGAAATCAAATATTACATATGTTAGTGATAATTATTACGAAACGAATTATCCTTTTATGTGACAGTGAGCAATAATATGAATGTTATTATCACAAAAGTGGTACTGAACAATAATATGAAAGTGATATATTGCATATATGATACTGAGCTTTGATATGAAAGTAATTATTACGTATGTGATACTGAGCATTACAAATGAAAGTAATGTATTACACATTTGATACTGCCATTAATATGAAAGTTATGTATTACATGTGTGATTCATTCATTCATTCAGTAGCATGTCCCTCGCGGAACCTCGCTGCCATAACAATAATATGAATGTATTAAAAGTTCCTATCCTGAGCAAGATGTCCTGCGTCTGATACACCCATCTGGAGATCATCTGCCACATCCTGCACCCATCTTCTCCTTGGCCTTCCTCTTCCTCTCTTCCCAGGCATATGTGATACTGATCATTAATATGAATGAAATGTATACAATTTTAGAAACTGAGTATTAAAATGGAGGAAAGTACAAAAAAGGGACAGTGATACATAGAAAATATTGACAGAAGGTAAGGAAACAGTCCCCTTGTGAATTTTCGAGGGTGGTTTAGGGGGGGGGGGTGATATTAAAAATTCTAAGTCTCGTTTCAATGCTTAATAATTATATTTATAGTACTTTAACAATGATAGTGTGATTAATAGCAAGTACACGTAGTAATACATTTAAAACAATATGGTAGGTGCGAACATTTTAAACGAGAACTTATATACATGTTTTCATTTCAGCAATACTTAGGAATGAGTCCTCTTACAATTTTAGCTAAATCCTCTCCATTTCCCACCCTACCCACCTTCCTGATTTAGAATAAGGTGGTGGGGCGGGGGGGGGGGGGGTGGTGGTGTCTGTCTCAGTATGTTTAAGCTGGTTAGTTAGTTTGTCGACAGATTATCCTCATTGAACATCTAACTAGTCAGTCCATATGCGCTCGAATCCATTCTTCAATAAATCCAGCAGCGTGATTAATTCCCTTTTTTTGGCTTCCTGTTTAGTTCTCTTGTCTGGTTTCACTTCTGTTAACATTTTTCTCTTGCATTCTGGACATGGCTGCAGTTTCAGAGTCAACTCTTGGTTCTCTCCAACGTCTGACTTGTCGTAGGACATTCAGCCTGGTCCATGGCTCGTCTGCCCTCAACCTGCAAGCCAATCATCTTGCTCATTTCCTTGCACACATGTGTGCTCTGGCGAGAACACGAAACTGATATTTGTTAGTCCTAACCGGTTCAGAGACTCCGACCACTGTTTCCAGACCCAGCCAATCTCTACTTTCCTGAGCATACATAATCACTGAGAACGCATGCGGTGTAGAAAGTCTTTGACTCCAGTCACGTTATCGCCATGGTCACTGCCACAACCCCCGTAGTCATTCTACTTGTGGTCAAGACAACTGCCCTAGAGTCTTGCTTCACAATTCTGTCTCCATGAGTTATTCACATGGCGAACCACACACGCGTCTATGTCAAAGAAAGCTTCCCCCTCTAAATAATCCTCGAAGATCAACGCTGGCACTTTGCCTTAGCTATGTGCCCAAAGTTATGTGTCTCTTTTGCACAAACTAACGTATCGCAAGTTATTGTGATTCCAGAGTTTAATCAGATATGGTACAGAAACCTAGCAAACTATTTTTGTAATAAGGTGTGTACGTTTAGCCAAAGTGAAAATCAAAGGACTCTGACTTTGGTAAAGATCACAAGATATGGTTCCATTTCTCAAGAAATGATTCATTCGATCAAGCCTTTTAAAAAAAATTTGTCAATAAATTTATTTCTTAGAATCTGCATTCAAAAGCCTGTTACCTCTCGCCCCGTTTCCAGTTAGCCGTAGCATTTGTTGACTTTTTGTGGTTTTGTAAACCATTTTTTTTTTCCTCCAAGTTTGGTATTGATTCCTGAACGTTACGACATTATTACGACGTGTATTCAGGCAATTTTACGCTCGCTATTTCCTTAAAACAGAATTTCTGTTCAAACATTCTCCTGTAGACAGGAGCCGTGGTGGTGTAGTGGCTAAACGCTCGGTTGCGCATCGGAAGGTCATAGGTTCGGCTCCTGAAAGAGCGGAACTTTTTTTTTAAAATCACAATGGCTTCCAGGTCTACCCAGTATAGAACGGTTACCAGGTATAGTCCTGGGGAGTAAAGGCGGCCGGCGTGATGCTGACCACATCACCTAGCTACTGCCGATTGGTCACAGTTATTTATTTTACTGATTTTATTCCTTTCGGGGTACTGGTGGGAATCAGACACGAAAATTCCTCTGGTAACTATATTTTCAACTATCTAGTTAGGAGATGCAATGACTGCCTCCACCTCTATTGGTCATGTTTGAAGTGAAGCTTTTATTTTTTTTTAAAGGCATTAGATTGTTCTGCCACTATCTTCTATTGACCCAGCAGAGAAATCACAGACTGATTTTCACCGCGATATACAAAACCACCAGTGTACACTTGGGCGTCATCTAGCCCGTCAACCAGTGCTGAACTTGTCGGGACAACATCATCCTTTGCAAGCTTGTCGAGGCTCGACGTACACGCGCTCCTACAATAAGCCACTGGCGTTTTCGATAAGTGTGTGTGTGTTGGGGGGGGGGGGGGGAATAGTGTAACAAGATAAAATCCCAACGGAATCCTGTTATTGTTTTTCTACTGCATACTTTACTGTGCGCTCTTCTAATGTCTTCTCTCTCTCTCTCTCTCTCTCTCTCTCTCTCTCTCTCTCTCTCTCTCTCTCTCTCTCTCTCTCTCTCTCTCTCTTATAGTTCTTTTTATGTTGATGAACACCAGAGAATGTAATTCTGATGATATTTCAATAACCACATAGACACTGGCGCCGAAACTTGATGGTTTGGTCTGGTTGAGGCTTTCCCTCCGCTTAGAATCTCACAGGAACCGCAAAGGACTGGGGAAAGGTCACTTTTCATCACAACAGACGAAAAAGCGTCCCGCCATTTTGATGCAGTGCATATATGTTAGATCTCAGTATTTCCTTATAAGTCGTTGGGGTTTTTATGTGTGTTTGTGTGTGTATGTGTTTATGTGTGTATGTGTTTGTGTGTGTGTGTAAGTATTATGTATGTATGAAGGTGCTGTGCTGTTCATAGAAACTTGCTATCCAACCAAAAAGATGGTAAAAAGATAGTGACTGAAATTGTTTATTTTTTTTAATACAAATAAAAAAGTAGAAGAATGCGAAATAGGAGAAGAAGAAGATAAGAGAGCACAAAGGAGAAGATGAATACGAAAAGAAATAAACGCGAATTAGGCAAAGTTTCAGGATAAAAAGGAGAATGCAAAGGTGAAGCGTAAGAAAGCAAAGTGAAAGAGACGAAGATAGACAGAGCAGAGAGAAAGAAAGAGGATAGAGAGGCCAAAGACACACAAAAAACGAACAAGGCGGCCTTCTTTGTTTCTACTCAGGTTAAATTATTAATTGAAGTCGCAACGGCTGGTGACACACAAGGAAGCTAAACTGATGGTACCAGCCTAACAGTAAAGGCCAGTGACTAATGGTATCACTAGGATTTGGCTAGATCCTGCTACGGTGTCGCCAACGGAAAGTCTCTTACTTCCAGGTAACAGTAAGGGACTTTTTCAATGTATTCAGGTGTTTTGTTTGAGTACATAATTGGGGAAGAAACTGGGGTGGGGTGTGCTGCGTGGTCTCAAAACATAGAGTCCGCCTCGAGTGCTAGAGGTTCCAGGTTAAATCCCTGGTAAAGGTTCGGATTTTTCACGTGGACTTGGATTTCTAGTAATTCCCCCCTGGTCTCTGGCAAATTTTTTAGTTTAAAATCCACCCAAAGTATTTCATGATCCTCGCCGATGCTACAGAGCCTGTGCACTGTGCTGAGCTTCTTCAGACTCAGACCTAGGTTAGAAGAAGAACGGAGCACTTATGGGTTAAACCCTGTGCCATGATGCTGATCTACTGTTCAAAATCAAAAACCTGATTAAATAATTCTCCACCCAAGTTTTACAGACCAATCATCACTCGGTCAGCGATTGTTCAACATCACACCGACCCCCTTTATTTCCCAGGACTTTACCTGACACTCATTTATGGCTAGGTTGAGCTGGGAGTCAGTGGGATTTTTGAAACAATGTCTGGCGAATTCGGATTTGAACCCACGACCTTCTAATCCGCAGGCGAGAATCTAGCCACAACATACGCTCTTTGCAGGTAAACAGCGAGCACCATGACTGATGCAGGCATATAAAGGACTGGTACGATACTAACTAGACTAGCCCCCATTCCCCCCCCCAACCCCACCCCCACCCCCAGGTGTCTATACACAGATGCGTCTGGCGTTATATGCCAAATGGTCTGGAAAAGTGGAAATGTAACCTTGACTTTATCTGCTTCATCTTCTTCTGTTCACGGATTGAATACTCTTGTTCCAGAACTTGAGTTTTGTGTACACATCCGTTTTTTTGGTTTCTTGCCTCCCAGGCAGATGCATTCTGGCTTCGAATAATACCCCTAATTAATCGACTCCTACGTCATGCTTGTTCAGGACACAGTGGGTCTTTTATTACTTCATGAAAGCATAATGAATTTTTTTTTTAATTTTCGCTTTGACATAATAAACAAATAAGTGGTTTTGTGTATTTGTGTGATATTGTTTGATTTATATATGTGCTGATGAAGGCTCCATAGCCGCAACGTCCACGTTTTGTTTGTGTTGCTATATTGTGAAGCTTGCTAATATGATTTTCGTTCCGTTTTATATATTCTTATGAAAGTATAACCGGTGACTTATATACATATGTCATGTGACCTTGTGTTTTTTTTTTTTTTTTTTTTTTTCAAATTTCGAGCATGCAAGGACTGTCCTGAACTGTTTCTCCGCCACCTGGCTAGACACTGTAGAACAAGGTACCAGTGTTGCAAGGAGGTTCTAGCGAGGCAAACTTACGTGTGTGAACTGGGTTCGAGTTCACAAACTTTCTGATTCCCATGCCATATCATCCTAGACCCCTTGACAATGTATGTTATTATAGTCGCTTGTCTATTCTACCATATATGGACTTAGTTTTTTTGTAACCGTCGGGGACCTAAATATAACCTAGCGGTTAAAACAAACGGGATTCTCATCCGAGTAATCTTCTTCTTCTTCTTCTTCTTCGCGTTCACCAGCTGTAAACTCTGGCGGAAGGTTCTCGTTACTCGTCCACTACTGAACTGCAGTCCTGCTCCAGAACCTGAGTGTTGAGTGTGCATCAGTTTTACAGATCACATTCTCTTGAATACAGACTGTTGGTTCCTTGCCTCTCCGGCAGATGCACTCCGACTTCAAAGGAAGCTCCCCAATTGGTCGACTCTTACGACATGCTTATGGGGAGGCAGTGGATATCCGAGTAATGACACAGTGCACTGTGCGGCTTGTTCTTCTTCTTCTTCTTCCTTTTCCTCCTCTTCTTCTTCTTCTTCTTCTTCTTCTTCTTCTTCTTCTTCTTCTTCTTCTTCTTCTTCTTCTTCTTCTTCTTCTTCTTCTTTCTTCTTCTTCTTCTTCTTCTTCTTCTTCTTCTTCTTCTTCTTCTTCTTCTTCTTCTTCTTCTTCTTCTTCTTCTTCTTCTTCTTCTTCTTCTTCTTCTTCTTCTTCTTTTTCTTCTTCTTCTTCTCGATCTTCTTTTTCTTCTTCTTTCTTCTTCTTCTTCTTCTTCTTCTTCTTCTTCTTCTTCTTCTTCTTCTTCTTCTTCTTCTTCTTCTTCTTCTTCTTCTTCTTCTTCTTCTTCTTTTTCTTCTTCTTTTTCTTCTTCTTCTTCTCGATCTTCTTCATCTTCTTCTTCTTCTTCTTCTTCTTCTTCTTCTTCTTCTTCTTCTTCTTCTTCTTCTTCTTCTTCTTCTTCTTCTTCTTCTTCTTCTTCTTCTTCTTTCTTCTTCTTCTTCTTCTTCTTCTTCTTCTTTTTCTTCTTCTTCTTTACTTCCTCTTTCACTGCAGGTGTCGAGAGAGACATAAGGTTCTGCTTCTTGCTCGTCTGGTTGCCTCAAACATAGACACATCGTGCTGTTGCAGATTTTCTCTAATGCTATCTATCCGTGTCTTTTTGTTCTACCTCGTGACTTCATCCATCTCTTTCGGTGTATGTCCTGTATGATATGATATGGAGTCACAGCGTTAATTCCTCAGTAAGTGTTCCTAGAATTTTCATTCACTCCTTACATGTTTGTGAAATACTTAGAAGTTAACGTTGTCTAACATAGCAACTGGTGATTTAAGCTAGTACAAGATACAGAGCCAAAGTTAATATTTGTTTACAACAACGTCCGGAATCTACAGGGATTAAACGGAGTCGGGATCTGTATAAAACAAGTGTTTACGTAAATATCAGTTCACTAGGTCAGTGGGGAGGAGGACCTCTAGCTAGACATGTTTACGTTTGTAGTGAGGGCACATGGACGCCAACATAAATAAAATATGGGGATGTAATTTAGTAGATACGATGAAGACCTCAGTGCGCCTAGTTTTTGTTTGAGTAAAATTAAAGGACTATTTTCCATGCGAATATTGGGCGAACAGGGATTGCGATATATTTTATAGGCCAAGCGGTACTCGATGTGAGATGTGGTCAACATCACTCTGGCCGCCCTTACTTCACAGGACTTTGCCTGGTACCCACTAAGTCTGTCGACCTAAGAGACAAGGTCAGGTTTGAAAAAGAAAAGTCCGCCTCGCCAGGAGCTCAACCCACGACCTTGAGATCCGCAGGCTAGACTCTGTATTACGGCAGGTTCCAGTTTTGTTTGAGTGCACAGTACTAGTAATTACTATATGCCAAATGAAAATAATACGCAATTTTACATACATACTTAAGAGAACTTCTATACATACTAAGTGGGACCATTTTTTTCCCCTTGTAGTTTTCCGCCTACCCGTGTACCGCCTTCCCTAAATATAGGAGAGGGCTCACTGTGCAGGAGTTCACACATTTCCGCAGTTTCTGGAAAGAGACGTCCTTGAATTGTGCCTGTGTCGTTTTATTCAAGCAGCTGCATTATGTTTCATGAGAGAGAAACTGTTTGCAAGTTGTTTACCTGAAGGGTTGTCAATACCAGTGTTCCTCAACTGTTTGAAAGCCGCGGACCACCAGAACAGGGACAAATTAACAAATACAGACACAAGAACAGATGTAGATGGTAGTTTGTGTGGTAAATCCGATATTACAACATGACAGTTTTCATATAATGCACTGGCTCTCAACCTTCCTAATGCCGCCACCCTTTAATACAGTCCCTCATGTTGTGGCGACCCTTTAATACAGTTCCCTCATGTTGTGGCGACCCTTTAATACAGTTCCCTCATGTTGTGGCGACCCTTTAATACAGCTCCCTCATGTTGTGGCGACCCTTTAATACAGTCCCTCATGTTGTGGCGACCCTTTAATACAGCTCCCTCATGTTGTGGCGACCCTTTAATACAGTTCCCTCATGTTGTGGCCACCCTTTAATACAGTTCCTCATGTTGTGGCGACCCTTTAATACAGTTCCTCATGTTGTGGCGACCCTTTAATACAGTCCCTCATGTTGTGGCGACCCTTTAATACAGTTCCTCATGTTGTGGCGACCCTTTAATACAGTTCCTCATGTTGTGGCGACCCTTTAATACAGTTCCTCATGTTGTGGCGACCCTTTAATATAGTCCCTCATGTTGTGGCGACCCTTTAATACAGTCCCTCATGTTGTGGCGACCCTTTAATACAGTTCCTCATGTTGTGGCGACCCTTTAATACAGTTCCTCTTGTAGTGGCGACCCTTTAATACAGTTCCTCATGTTGTGGCGACCCTTTAATACAGTTCCTCATGTTGTGGCGACCCTTTAATACAGTTCCTCATGTTGTGGCGACCCTTTAATACAGTTCCTCATGTTGTGGCGACCCTTTAATACAGTTCCTCATGTTGTGGCGACCCTTTAATATAGTCCCTCATGTTGTGGCGACCCTTTAATACAGTTCCTCATGTTGTGGCGACCCTTTAATACAGTTCCCTCATGTTGTGGCGACCCTTTAATACAGTTCCTCATGTTGTGGCGACCCTTTAATACAGTTCCTCTTGTAGTGGCGACCCTATAATACAGTTCCCTCATGTTGTGGCGACCCTTTAATACAGTTCCCTCATGTTGTGGCCACCCTTTAATACAGTTCCTCATGTTGTGGCGACCCTTTAATACAGTCCCTCATGTTGTGGCCACCCTTTAATACAGTTCCTCTTGTAGTGGCGACCCTTTAATACAGTTCCTCATGTTGTGGCGACCCTTTAATACAGTTCCTCTTGTAGTGGCGACACTTTAATACAGTTCCTCATGTTGTGGCGACCCTTTAATACAGTTCCTCATGTTGTGGCGACCCTTTAATACAGTTCCTCATGTTGTGGCGACCCTTTAATACAGTTCCTCATGTTGTGGCGACCCTTTAATACAGTTCCTCATGTTGTGGCGACCCTTTAATACAGTTCCTCATGTTGTGGCGACCCTTTAATACAGTTCCTCATGTTGTGGCGACCCTTTAATACAGTTCCTCTTGTAGTGGCGACACTTTAATACAGTCCCTCATGTTGTGGCGACCCTTTAATAAAGTTCCTCATGTTGTGGCGACACTTTAATACAGTCCCTCATGTTGTGGCGACCCTTTAATAAAGTTCCTCTTGTAGTGGCGACACTTTAATACAGTCCCTCATGTTGTGGCGACCCTTTAATAAAGTTCCTCATGTTGTGGCGACCCTTTAATACAGTCCCTCATGTTGTGGCGACCCTTTAATACAGTTCCTCATGTAGTGGCGACACTTTAATACAGTTCCTCATGTTGTGGCGACCCTTTAATACAGTTCCTCATGTTGTGGCGACCCTTTAATACAGTTCCTCTTGTAGTGGCGACCCTTTAATACAGTTCCCTCATGTTGTGGCGACCCTTTAATACAGTTCCCTCATGTTGTGGCGACCCTTTAATACAGTTCCTCTTGTAGTGGCGACCCTTTAATACAGTTCCCTCATGTTGTGGCGACCCTTTAATACAGTCCCTCTTGTTGTGGCCACCCTTTAATACAGTTCCCTCATGTTGTGGCCACCCTTTAATACAGTTCCTCATGTTGTGGCGACCCTTTAATACAGTTCCTCTTGTAGTGGCGACCCTTTAATACAGTTCCCTCATGTTGTGGCGACCCTTTAATACAGTTCCCTCATGTTGTGGCGACCCTTTAATACAGTTCCTCTTGTAGTGGCGACCCTTTAATACAGTTCCCTCATGTTGTGGCGACCCTTTAATACAGTCCCTCTTGTTGTGGCCACCCTTTAATACAGTTCCCTCATGTTGTGGCGACCCTTTAATACAGTTCCTCTTGTAGTGGCGACCCTTTAATACAGTTCCTCTTGTTGTGGCCACCCTTTAATACAGTTCACCATGTTGTGGCCACCCTTTAATACAGTTCCTCTTGTTGTGGCGACCCTTTAATACAGTTCCCTCATGTTGTGGCGACCCTTTAATACAGTTCCTCTTGTAGTGGCGACCCTTTAATACAGTTCCTCTTGTTGTGGCCACCCTTTAATACAGTTCCTCTTGTTGTGGCCACCCTTTAATACAGTCCCTCTTGTTGTGGCCACCCTTTAATACAGTTCCCTCATGTTGTGGCGACCCTTTAATACAGTTCCTCTTGTAGTGGCGACCCTTTAATACAGTTCCCTCATGTTGTGGCGACCCTTTAATACAGTTCCCTCATGTTGTGGCCACCCTTTAATACAGTCCCTCATGTTGTGGCGACCCTTTAATACAGTCCCTCATGTTGTGGCCACCCTTTAATACAGTTCCCTCATGTTGTGGCGACCCTTTAATACAGTTCCTCATGTTGTGGCCACCCTTTAATACAGTTCCTCATGTTGTGGCGACCCTTTAATAAAGTCCCTCTTGCAGTGTCGACCCTTTAATACAGTTCCTCATGTTGTGGCGACCCTTTAATACAGTTCCCTCATGTTGTGGCGACCCTTTAATACAGTTCCCTCATGTTGTGGCGACCCTTTAATACAGTCCCTCATGTTGTGGCCACCCTTTAATACAGTTCCTCATGTTGTGGCGACCCTTTAATACAGTCCCTCATGTTGTGGCGACCCTTTAATACAGTCCCTCATGTTGTGGCGACCCTTTAATACAGTCCCTCATGTTGTGGCGACCCTTTAATAAAGTCCCTCTTGCAGTGTCGACCCTTTAATACAGTTCCTCATGTTGTGGCGACCCTTTAATACAGTTCCCTCATGTTGTGGCGACCCTTTAATACAGTTCCCTCATGTTGTGGCGACCCTTTAATACAGTTCCCTCATGTTGTGGCGACCCTTTAATAAAGTCCCTCTTGCAGTGTCGACCCTTTAATACAGTTCCCTCATGTTGTGGCGACCCTTTAATACAGTTCCCTCATGTTGTGGCGACCCTTTAATACAGTTCCCTCATGTTGTGTCGACCCTTTAATACAGTTCCCTCATGTTGTGGCGACCCTTTAATACAGTCCCTCATGTTGTGGTGACACTTTAATACAGTTCCTCATGTTGTGGTGACACTTTAATACAGTTCCTCATGTTGTGGTGACACTTTAATACAGTCCCTCATGTTGTGGTGACACTTTAATACAGTTCCTCATGTTGTGGCGACCCTTTAATACAGTTCCTCATGTTGTGGTGACCCTTTAATACAGTTCCTCATGTTGTGGTGACACTTTAATACAGTTCCTCATGTTGTGGCCACCCTTTAATATAGTCCCTCATGTTGTGGCGACCCTTTAATACAGTTCATCATGTTGTGGTGACCCTTTAATACAGTTCCTCATGTTGTGGCGACCCTTTAATACAGTTCCTCATGTTGTGGTGACCCTTTAATACAGTTCCTCATGTTGTGGTGACACTTTAATACAGTTCCTCATGTTGTGGCCACCCTTTAATATAGTCCCTCATGTTGTGGCGACCCTTTAATACAGTTCCTCATGTTGTGGTGACCCTTTAATACAGTTCCTCATGTTGTGGCCACCCTTTAATATAGTCCCTCATGTTGTGGCGACCCTTTAATACAGTTCATCATGTTGTGGCGAACTCTTTAATACAGTTCCTCATGTTGTGGCCACCCTTTAATACAGTTCATCATGTTGTGGCAAACCTTTAATACAGTTCCCTCATGTTGTTGCAACCCTTTAATACAGTTCCTCATGTTGTGGCGACCCTTTAATACAGTTCCTCATGTTGTGGCGACCCTTTAATACAGTTCCCTTGTGTTGTGGCAAACCTTTAATACAGTTCCCTCATGTTGTGGCCACCCTTTAATACAGTTCCCTCATGTTGTGGCCACCCTTTAATACAGTTCCCTTGTGTTGTGGCGACCCTTTAATACAGTTTATCATGTTGTGGCGAACTCTTTAATACAGTTCCTCATGTTGTGGCCACCCTTTAATACAGTTCCTCATGTTGTGGCGAACTCTTTAATACAGTTCCTCATGTTGTGGCCACCCTTTAATACAGTTCATCATGTTGTGGCAAACCTTTAATACAGTTCCCTCATGTTGTTGCAACCCTTTAATACAGTTCTTATGTTGTGGCGACCCTTTAATACAGTCCCTCATGTTGTGGCGACCCTTTAATACAGTTCCTCATGTTGTGACGACCCTTTAATACAGTCCCTCATGTTGTGGCGACCCTTTAATACAGTCCCTCATGTTGTGGCGACCCTTTAATACAGTTCCTCATGTTGTGGCGACCCTTTAATACAGTTCCTCATGTCGTGGCGACCCTTTAATACAGTTCCCTTGTGTTGTGGCGACCCTTTAATACAGTTCCTCATGTTGTGGCGACCCTTTAATACAGTTCCTCATGTCGTGGCGACCCTTTAATACAGTTCCCTTGTGTTGTGGCCACCCTTTAATACAGTTCATCATGTTGTGGCGACCCTTTAATACAGTTCATCATGTTGTGGCAAACCTTTAATACAGTTCCCTCATGTTGTGGCCACCCTTTAATACAGTTCATCATGTTGTGGCGACCCTTTAATACAGCTCCCTCATGTTGTGGCCACCCTTTAATACAGTTCACCATGTTGTGGCGAACCCTTTAATACAGTTCCTCATGTTGTGGTGACCCTTTCATACAGTTCCTCATGTTGTGGCGACCCTTTAATACAGTTCCCTCATGTTGTGGCGACCCTTTAATACAGTTCCTCATGTTGTGGTGACCCTTTCATACAGTTCCTCATGTTGTGGCGACCCTTTAATACAGTTCCCTCATGTTGTGGCGACCCTTTAATACAGTTCCCTCATATTGTGGCCACCCACAAACAATTATTTTCCTTCATAACTTTAATGAACATGGAGAGGGCTGCGTGGTCTCGAGGCATGGTTGGGGGTCCGGGTTCAGGCCCCGCTGTGAAGGCTGGGTTTTTTTAACGTGGACCTCTAGTAATTCTCCCTGGTCTCTTGGTAGTAAGATCGGACGCCCATGTGTATTGTTGCTAACCTAAAAAAATACCTTAGCCGTTAGAAATCAAAAAGAGTAGCATAACACGCCGCCCAAATTAAATTTTGATTTTTTTAAATCTACCTAGAGTATTTCGGGATACTCGCCGGTGCTACGGAGTTAAGAATGCGCTGAGATTCTTCACGCTCAAGCTTTATTTAGAAGTAGAACGGAGCACTTATGGGTTACCTCTTGTGCCATGATGTTGATCGGTTGTTTAAACCTAAACTTAAATGAATATGTGTTTTCAGATGGTCTCTAGGCGACCCATGCGAAAGGGTCGTTTGACCCACAAAAAAGGGTCGCGATCGGCATGTTGACAACCACAGATCGATTGTGACATTTGTGTGTAAATCCAATGTCACAAAATTACAGTTTTAATCTAACGTGACATTTGTTGCTTAGAGGCTAGAACATTTGATTCATGTGGCTGGTGCGTTGTGGTGCTGGAATCATAACGGTTACATGAGTCCTTATTTAAGACTATACACCGTGCGTAACAGTTGGATGCACTAATTTAACTGTTTACGCTGTTAAACGGGGGTTTGCCCGGCTTTCTAGCGTAGTTGGTAAAACCGGATTGCGCGGTGAGCGGGTGACGATTTCCTTGTGGTCCGGGTTCGCTCCCGGGGGTAGGATGAAAAGCCACTTTTCTCCCAGATTTACGGTATTTAAAATGGAACCAAGGCCGAAAGGTTGCGATATCCATAATACCGAGTCTAAGGGTAAACAACTCATGGCTTCTGGATACTAAAACAAACAAAACAAACGGGGTTTTCTGGGATTTGGAAGAGATAAACTACCTATCATACCTTGTGACATGATACGGCGTAAAGTTTTGGTTGTCAATCCCACATTTTTCCACCACTGGGCCACGACCAACCGCTTGAAGAACACTAATATATGCAATATGTAGGACAGTCACCTATTAGCACTGATACTACACGAGCTAAACAAGTTCACTGTCATAGCCTGGCGGGAACATTCTAGAACCACGTATATCGTCTTTGTTGTGATCCACGTTTCCAAACGATTGTTATTTTCTTTTTTTTTTCTTTCCATTAAACAGCTTCGGGTGCCGATGGACATATATAATTCTGCTTCCTGCTTTTCTAGCCGCTTTGACCATAGACATATCGTGCTGTTGTATAGTGTGTCTGGTGTCACCTAGCTATTCTTTTATTGGTCTACCTCTTGCTCTATGTTTCGCCTCCTTTTGATGTCTTGTATAGTATGGCGTCCGAAGGCATTCTCTCGAAGTGGGCTAACCATTGTATCTGCTGTCTTTGTATGCAATTTAAAAATTGGTTCTGTGTAGATTTGTGTTTTTCATTCATGATTTTAACAATTTATATGTCAACCTTTATCCATTCTTTTCTTGACATTTGTGAGGCAGAATCTACTACTGTCATGTCACTTTTACTTTAATTCAAATATTACATTATCTCTATTCTACAGAATGGTCATCCAGAGCTTAAGTTCGATGCTGCCTATTTTGATCGTTTTCTTTGGGACAGCATGTGCAGGGAAGAATGTGCACACAGATGGCGTTCAGTTTTCCATGAAACCAACAGAAAATCCCGCCTGGCCCAGCGACCAGCAACTGGTAATTCAAAAACTCAGTAGCAGAAATGAAGGTTTATACTATAAACAACAGCAAAATAACGGCGTACTGCGTCCGGGAAGTTACAAGGCTGCGAACAAATGGATTTTTCCCTTGTCCGTCTCGATCTCTGCAGACGGTTCAAGAGCAAGTTGAGGTCAACAAGCAGCTGTGTTCAGTTTTTGAACTGGACAACGACACAGTAGCAAACTGTTCATTTCGAAATCTGACCAGTGTGTCAGAGATTTCAATTCCCGATACAGTGACCCACTTGTACCTTCAAAACAACTTCCTCACTAAACTTCCCAACAATTCTTTCCAGAACTACTCCGTTCTGAGATTTCTAGATCTTTCTGGAAACAGACTATCAGAATTAGAAGAACTGGCTTTTTCTGGACTCAAGAATCTGAGAGTTTTGAATATGACAGACAACAACCTTACGATGACCAAATCCATGTTTCCAGATAACATCTTTCGTTCACTTGTAAATTTAGAGGAACTAAAGATCAACAAAAACCAGAACAATTGCAAAAACCAAACAGGACTGAACTACCCAGAAAAAGCTTTGTCACTCTTAACAAGCCTAAAGAAACTCTCTATGGACGGACTGAAAGATAAGGACTTTGGGTCAGGTTTTCAGAATCTGACCTCCTTGGTTAATCTTTCCCTGGCTGGGTATCGTTCAGGATCTTGTTGTATGAACTCATTATCAAACGTTACTTTTCGATATCTGACACATTTAAAACATCTGAACATCAGCAACTGCTACATTCCTGGAGATCACATAGACAGGGAGGCGTTTAGTCCGCTCAGGAACCTTGTATCTCTGGACCTGACACACAACGAAGACATTGATATCGATGGCCTGGACAACGTCTTCTACAGCCTTCGCAACATAACAACTCTGAAAGAGCTTCGCATGAAACTGATAGTCAACAGGTACTCGATAGGAATCTGCCTGGATAGTTTCTACATCCGGAACTTCCCGCAACATCTGGAACATTTTGAGGCACAGGAGAACAATTTGGAGGGTATAGACCGCCAAGTGATTGGTCTGCTGTCACCATCTCTGAAAACTTTAGATGTAAGCGGAAACAAGTTTGTGTTTGGTACATATCTGCAGGATCTTCACTTGATGACAAATTTGAGAACTCTGAAACTCAATGGTGGAGGTTTCACTTACAAACTACCTGATAAGTTTCCATTTAAGGCGTGTTTAAGAGGCAGCGTCTCCAACTGCACAATCTACGGAGACGTGGGCCAGTCTGTAGGTAATTATACCACATTCAGCATCACGTTACCCAACTANTATCCTACTCCATATGTATGTGTGTAGTGTAACAGTTTAAAGACTGGAGGTATTGTTGTCTCCAGTTAGAACCTTCCTGACTGTTTGTATAAGGACTGTTCTATTGTTCTAGTTCCAGATTCTAATCCAGATTGTAATACAGGTGGGAGTCCAGAAGTAGATCCAAAGCTTAGCTGCAGATACCCGATTGTCCGGACTGGACTGGAAGATTCGGCCTGCCTGATGTGTCACCGAGGCTTAGCCAGAAGCTGACCTAAGCTACAGCTAAGTGGGAACATCTGTTGCTTTCCCAATCCATAATTTTATCCACAGCCTTTTATTTTGTTATCATTTGAATTTATATTGATTTGAAAATCCTAATAAATGTTAGTTTTAATGTTCCTACAGTTTTATGAAGTTTCATTTTAACTGTAAGTGTGTCAGTGAACAAAAGCTAGTATAACTTTAATACATTTAAATATACAATTAATTACATTAGGGAATAAGATGTGGGCAAACCCCGAATCCTCTCATTTAACCAGCAAGGCTGGGGTTACTATAATACCTTATGATGTTTCACTGTTTGTTGGTCCCTATGTAAAGTGCACATAGTGCATTCGCTAGTTAAAGCGAAGTTACCCGCCACAACAAGAAATGGCTAAGATCCCGCTCAGATGACGATTATATCAAGTACAGAATTGCCAGGCGACAATCTGCAAGAGAAATTAAACAATCCAAGGAAACATCCTGGATCATGTATGGGGAAAATCTTACCAAAATATGTGCTAAATCTAGTAGACAGTTTTACAAAACCATTGCAAAAATGAGGACTAGAGATGAACCATTCCAGCCATCTGAATATGTCAATGATAGTCTAGGCAAACCCATATATGAGGAGGGCAAGATCAGAGAAAGGTGGAAAGAATATTTTCAGACTCTTCTGAATGTAACAGGAAATGAGGAAACAGTACCATTCACACCCAGATGTACAAACGAGGAACAGCCTACAATAATCGAACAAGAAGTCAGAGAAGCAATCAGATGCAGTCCCAAAAATAAGGCATCAGGTGTTGATGGAATATCAGCCGAGGCAATACAGGCTTGTGGAGAAATTGGAGTCACCTGGCTACTCCACATATTTAGGAAAGCCTGGAATGAAAGAACTGTACCAATAGACTGGCAAAGAGCTCTTATAGTCCCAATTTGGAAAAGAAAAAGGCAATAAGCAAGATTGTAACAATTACAGAGGCATCTCCCTTCTAAGCCACGTAGGAAAAATGTTTGCCAAAATTCTGGAACAACGAATTAGATCCGTTGTAGAACCGATCCTGAGCCCATCACAGGTCGGATATAGGAAGGAAGAGGGTGTACTGACGCTATTTTTGCTTTAAGACAAGTTAGCGAAAAGACAATAGAAACACAGACATCAAATGAACATCGCTTTCATAGATCAAGAAAAAGCTTTCGATAGAGTAAACATAAATTTATTATGGAAAGTTCTTGAAAACTACGGTATAAATGGAACATTTTAGATTGTGGTTAGGGCTATTTATAGACAAAGTGAAAGCGCCATTAGAACAAGAGCTGGCATCACAGACTGGTTCCCAGTAACATCAGGAGTAAGACAAGGTTGTGTATTATCACCTTTACTTTTCATAATATTTATGGACAATATTAATAAAATAGACATAACACCAACAGATGTCGATAAACAGGAGGACTTCAATAAGCTGCTCTTTGCCGACGATCAATGCATATTTCACAGTGATAGTAAACAGCTGCAAGACCACATGAACCTACTACACGACAGTTGCCTCAAGCATCATATGAAGATCAATACTGAAAAGACAGAAGTCATGAGCATAAGTAGAGAGCAACAGACCATCGACATAAAGATTCTAGATCACAGCCTAAAACAAGTGCAAGAATTTAAATACCTGGGAAGTATCTTTACATCCAATGGTAAAATAGACAGAGAGATTGAAGCAAGAATCCAACAAGCCAACAATGTCGCATACCAGCTTGCCCCAATTTTAAAACACCCACAATCTTTATACCGACATTAGGTTATCAATGTCAGACTTGGACATTAACAAAAGAACATGAGAGAAGACTAACCACCTGTGAAATGAGATGTTTGAGAATGGCTGCGAATAAAACCAGAAGAGATCGAGTGAGAAACGATGTGATTACGAGAACTATTGGAACCATACCCATCGTTAAATTTATTGAGAAGCAAAGAATGAAATGGTTTGGTCACCTAATGAGAATGGAACCAACGATGCCAGCATCAAGAGCATACAACATGAAAATCGAAACAACAAGAGGCAGGGGAAGACCAAGAAGAAGATGGATTGAAGGAGTCACGGACAACTTGAGACTTCATAACATCACGGCATATGAAGCGACTGAGCGCGCCCTGGCTCGGTTGCCGATCATCTGATAGACTGCGACGCCTAGCGGCACAAGCAGATTTTGACAAAAGAAGAAGTTCTAGTACGAATTATGCTCTTTAAGCGAGGTTCCACTGTATATATATGTCTTTCTCTCTTTCTCTTCTTCTTCTTCTTCTTCTTCTTCTTCTTCTTCTTCTTCTTCTTCTTCTTCTTCTTCTTCTTCTTCTTCTTCTTCTTCTTCTTCTTCTTCTTCTTTTCCTCCTTCTCCTCTTCCCCTTTCTTCTTCTTCTTCTTCTTCTTCTTCTTCTTCTTCTTCTTCTTCTTCTTCTTCTTCTTCTTCTTCTTCTTCTTCTTCTTCTTTCTTCTTCTTCTTCTTCTTCTTCTTCTTTCTCTTCTTCTTCTTCTGCTCTTCTTCTTCTTCTTCTTCTTCTTCTTCTTCTTCTTCTTCTTCTTCTTCTTCTTCTTCTTCTTCTTTTTCTCCTTCTTCTTCTTCTTCTTCTTCTTCTTCTTCTTCTTCTTCTTCTTCTTCTTCTTCTTCTTCTTCTTCTTCTTCTTCTTCTTCTTCTTCTGCTTCTTCTTCTTCTTCTTCTTCTCCTTTTCCCTCTTTTTCTTCTTTTTTCTTTTTCTTCTTCTTCTTCTTCTTCTTCTTCTTCTTCTTCTTCTTCTTCTTCTTCTTCTTCTTCTTCTTCTTCTTCTTCTTCTTCTTCTTCTTCTTCTTCTTCTTCTTCTTTTTCTTCTTCTTTTTGTCTGCCTCTCTTCTGTGTGTCTGTTTGTGTTGCTGTGTAAAGGAAAGGTGTTTAAAACGGTCGAATGTAAGACGGGCCTGCGTGCCCAATTTGTGACCCTTTGAAAATAAAGTTTGTTCGCTAGTTCTTCTTCTTCTTCTTCTTCTTCTTCTTCTTCTTCTCCTTCTTCTTCTGTGTTTGTCGTTAAACGGGTGGTTGGTATGTTAAGTTGTGATTGACCGCAAGGCTGAGGTATATGCACGTTTTGAACACACAACAAACTGCTAATTACTCCCTTAATATGGCATGTTGTTTATTAAGCGCATCAGTCTGTTTTCTTTGGGAAAGGGGGCCCGGAACACAATATAGATCTAGAGGTTAACGGAGCAACGACACACTGACTTCACCAGTGACTTGTCCTCTCCTCTGTAAACATCGATCTAGAGGAGAACGGAGCAACGACACACTGACTTCATCAGTGACTTGTCCTCTCCTCTGTAAACATCGATCTAGAGGAGAACGGAGCAACGACACACTGACTTCACCAGTGACTTGTCCTCTCCTCTGTAAACATCGATCTAGAGGAGAACGGAGCAACGACACACTGACTTCACCAGTGACTTGTCCTCTTGTGTGTAAACATCGATCTAGAGGAGAACGGAGCAACGACACCTTGATTTCAGCCATGAGTAGTTCAGCAAGACTCAAGGGAGTGGCATTTTCAGCATGAGCAGATGTGCACGTCGGCATGTGTTTGTCGAGAGACAGGACAAGTGACTGGTGGGCAGATGATATATTTAGCATGTTGAGTAATTGCTACCCTAGAGACCTAAATGTCCTTCTGGTTTCCCCATTTGGCTGTTTCTATTTCTTGTTAATTCACTTCCTTGTGCGACTTCTTGTGTGTCACTTTGTGTTTTATTTCTTTATATCTATGTACTGTTGTATTTGTACAGAGTAGAACTTTCTTTCCATGCATCTATGTGTATTTCTTGTATTATAAATATTTACAGTTTCTTATTCTTGTTGTTGATGTTGTTGTTGTTGGTGTTGTTGTTGTTGTTGTTGTTGTTGTTGTTGTTCTTCTTCTTCTTCTTCTTCTTCTTCTTCTTCTTCTTCTTCTTCTTCTTCTTCTTTTGCATCATCGTCTTCTTCTTCTCATTCTTATTCTTTTCTTCTTCTTCTTCTTCTTCTTTTTCTTCTTCTTCTTCTTCTTCTTCTTCTTCTTCTTCTTCTTCTTCTTCTTCTTCTTCTTCTTCTTCTTCTTCTTCTTCTTCTTCATCTTCATCTTCTTCTTCTTCTTCTTCTTCTTCTTCTTCTTCTTCTTCTTCTTCTTCTTCTTCTTCTTCTTCTTCTTCTTCTTCTTCTTCTTCTTCTTCTTCTTCTTCTTCTCTTCTTCTTCTTTCTTCTTCTTCTTCTTCTTCTTCTTCTTCTTCTTCTTCTTCTTCTTCTTCTTCTTCTTCTTCTTCTTCTTCTTCTTCTTCTTCTTCTTCTTCTTCTTCTTCTTCTTCTTCTTCTTCATCTTTTTCTTCTTCTTATGTGTGTGTAGTCCATATTATAAAAATGCTCTACCCTCAGATTATATTTAGCATCAATGTTTGTAACAGCGAACATACTATTGTCGTCAGGAAAATGATTGGCAGAAGAGGGTAAGTGTAAAACATGTGCTGAGACGGGCTTTACGACAGACTGCGCTTTTCGTTAATAAAGACTGCATCCGTTTGATGATTCATTAGGGTTTACATGATTCGACATCACCCGTTTAGGAGAAGCACATATTAGCTCCGTCCACATTCACAACGACCAGACCAGTTTCCATACTCGTGGTACCCGTCGTCGTCTTTTTAATTACAGTTACACAACTTGCCTCTTTCCTGAGTCTCTACTGGCGCAAAGTGCCGACAGGAACGCCCACGCTGCAACATTCTCTACATGTGCTGGTTTTCTAAATCTTTAGTTTTACAGTTACTTCGTCCCACAGGCGGCGACAGACCAGCCCTGCCTCGGGTACTTGCAACACATCCTCAAGTGGGGCCAGTCCAGTCAGTCTATCTGGTAATGTCCTATGTTCATGCTCTAAGATAACCTTTTTCTCGCTTTTCCTTTCCCTATGCTGTTGCACTGAAGCTCCATCCGCTCTTTCTGTCCCTGGCCACTGACCCATCAGTGAATGTAATCATATCTCCTGGCCTACAGTTGTCTTCTGTCAGCTGTGAAGCTCTTTGCTTCTGCCCCCCAGTTTTTCTACAGTTTACTGATAACTTGTTGTAAATCCTTTAATGGCCGTCACAAACTGTCCCAGTAATTTGTTGTCTGTTTATTTTTATATTCTTGTTTCTGGTCAATTTTATCAGTTTTACCATTGATTTGTGATTGATTGACGCTCATGACTAAATCTTAACAATGATATTGTTCTGTTGCACACTGCTTGCAACTGCATTAAACCGGGTATGCCGGAATTATAAAACAGCTTAGGTCAACAGCAAACACGCAACAAACAGCAATGTAAATCTAATGTGCGTAAAGTTTCAGGGTCATTGACCACCAGCAACTTCCTAGATGCTTTAGTGTCCTGGTTGTGTGATAGGCGGAGACACAGAAAACGTGTTCCTTAGCGCAGTTAACTGGCCCGATGGTGGGCGATGAAGTGCTTGCCTGCAGGCCCAGAGATCAAGTCTCATATAACCTCTCTGGGTAGGGAATGTTTCTGGATAACTAACATGGACTGCATTCTAAATTACGAGTAGGTTAACCGCTGATGCTCTGAAAAGATGTTTGTTTCCAACTAAGTGCCGCTAATGCAAATTCTCCATTTCTGGACCGGGAGTCCTAAGTTCCATCGCATAATGCGACACTATGAGCAGTCGGTTTTCGTGACTGACCATTCGCGTCATCACTGAGCTGCAATTCTGGTGTCGGGCCGTTAGATTTGGCAAATCTGTCAGCTGCCTTATGCATTTTTACTTTGCTTGTGCAAACTTCAAGATTTTACTGGGGCTGTCATGTTTTCACTAGTTTTTAAATAAGACAGTGAAGGCAATATTGTATGATATCCGCTGGTACAGGAAAGGGACCGTTTTGAGGTGACCGATCTACACTGTTGTTACGTTATCTACTAACGACAATATGTTTGAAAAAAATTGTTTTGTGAAGTGAAGATGGAAGAAGCAACATTCATCAACATCTGAACATTAAGGCAGACAGGCTTACGGGCAGAATCGTTTCTCTAAAACTCAAATACTTTGACAATATGACACAGCACAGTGATTTCACGAGAACGGTAATTAGGGATATGGTATTTGTGAGAGGAAGCAGGAGTGGATCATAGCGACGTTGGACACCGGGTACTGAACAAAACATGACAGGGAAAGTTCACGAGAACTGTTGGCATGTCTTCTCCGCTCTTTTAATCTCTACAGGAGTGGATCATAGCCACGTTGGACACAGGGTACTGAACAAAACATGGCAGGGAAAGTTCACGAGAACTGTTGGCATGTCTTCTCCGCTCTTTTAATCTCTACAGGAGTGGATCATAGCCACGTTGGACACAGGGTACTGAACAAAACATGGCAGCGAAAGTTCACGAGAACTGTTGGCATGTCTTCCCCTGCCCTTCGTCCTCTACAGGGTCATAGGCCGTCAACCAACACCCCTCCCCTCCCTAACCAAGTCGTCATGTTCACCACTCTCGGATCAACTCACTCTATGTCACTCTCAACCTTTTCAGTTCATACTCAGTCTCCTTTGTCCATTGATGTTTGTTCTGCCTCTCTATCTAGTCCCGTGTGGGTTTCAATGTGAGGATTTTCAAGATATATTTTTCTCAAGTTTTCTTAGTGTGTCCTGTTCAACGCCAGTGTCTTTCCTACATGATAGTGATAGAAAGCCTCCAATGTGCAGAATTTGGCAGCGAAACAAGCAAGAAAACAAAACAAAGATTCAATCAAATAAGACCCTTGCAGCATTCAATGTACTATATATATATATATATATATATATATATATATATATATATATATATATATATATATATATATATATATATATATAATATTTAAATAATTCAAATGATTTTTTTGACGATGAGGTTAAGACAAAATGTTCATTGTTCTGAAAGTAACTGTATTTATTGATCGATTGATTGCTTTAGTTAACGGTTGTATTGCAGAAAATATAGATAAATATTTACGTCTGGTAATAAAGTGATGCTGAATTTCTGTTTTGCCACACACAAAAAGACATCGTCAAAAATAAGGTCAGACTGAGACGGCAGGGGCGGTCACTCTTGCTGCGATCAAGACAACTAAGGAGAAATATGTCATGTTATTTTATGATGTAAGATACTTGATGTGATCTGTTTACCTGGAAATGTGAATAGTACATACACTTATATATCACATATATTCATATCAAATATGCCCTTATAGTATGTCATATATGTGATCTCATATTATGGTATCATATTTTATGTATTCAATATTGGTGTCACACAAGAGATTTATCTGATGTATGTAATATGCCATCCTTTGTTCTTTTTTCACCCGTCGTTATTAATCAGTCATACCCTGTGAGATGCAGTTTTTTGTTATTTTAAAGCCCGACCCTGGCAGTTTCCAGGGGCCGCAATACAGCCCTGCCATAAATATGGTCTAATGGCTGAATGCAGTTTCCGGGACCTCTCTACGGGTGATCCTCATCAACATGGTAGCACTTTGTGTCATCGGGTGTTTATCGCTTGTGTTATGTCCTAGTGGAATAAAATGTACTACTACTACTAATATTTCCCCCGTCGAACTTTAATAAACTGTGTCCCAATGCTGGGCACAAGTGTTCGTTGTTTTATAGCCCCATCCTGGCTATTGCCGGGGGGGGGGGGGGCCGTAATATAACCCAAACTATGGGTTTAACGGGGTTTCTGGGACCTGTCCCAGGGTGATCCTCATCGGAATGGTTGCACTTTGTGTAAAGGGTGTTTATCGCTCAGTATGATGTCCTGGTGGTGTTAAACGTCATCATCATCATCGTCTTCTGCCAGTGCCGCCCGGCTTCAGTCGTTTGCCATGTGCACATGCTTCTCTCTCCTGTACTGTAAGAAATGTATCATGTAGATATTCTTCCAAATAGAAATAACGTCTAGAACAAATGAACTAGATGTTCCTTTAAATAGAACGAACATCTAGAACAACAGAAAAACAAAAAGAATAGTTGTTTCATCAAATAAAAGAGCATATAGAACAAATACAACAGGTGTATTTTCAAAAAAAGAACGTCTAGAACAAACAGAACAAATGTTCTTCCAAGCAGAAGGAACAGATAGAACTAACAGAACAAATGGAACAGATGTTTTTCCAGACACAAGAAACAGCTGGAACAAAGAACATGTGTTTCTGGTGAATATTACAAAGATCTCCCTTATGTTTGTTAGCTTTGCCCATTTACGCACTATGCGAATTTTCATTCATAATTTGTTAGGCTGGTTAACTTTCTTGAAAGTTACGGGGGGTATCCCGCTTCTTTGTTTGCTCGATAAATACTACTAAACGTTAAATGTGACTAGAAAAATCTTAACTGTCAATAAGAGATATCAAACCGAAAGAAAACTGTATCATCAAGCTTCACAATATCACGAATATAAACAAAAAGTGAACGTTGCGGCTATAGAGCCTTCATCAGCACATACATAAATAAAACAATACCCCTCACATACACACAATTACGTGTGTTTGTGTGTGTGTACGCACGCGAACATAGCATTCATGTGACATACGTATTTAACACCCCCTAAGTAATGTTTGGGTCACTGATTTTGAACTTTCTCTTGTGAAAAGCTTTGCCGACGCTCTTTAAAGCGGATGATGTGTGTGTGTGTGTATGTGTTTGAGTGTCTGTGTTTTTGTGGGGGGTGTGGGGGGAGGTTGGGGTTGTGTATGTATATATGTTTGAAAATAGACACATTGTGGTGCTATAGCGTTTTCCTGATGTTATCTTCCCATCTTGTTCTTGGTCTACCTATTTTCTCTACCTCCTTTTCTTTTCGTAAATGTATGGTATAGTATAGTATCAGAAGGCAATATCTCCAAGTGGGCAGACCATTTGATTTGCTGACTTTGTATGTAATTTAGAATTAGTTCTGTGGTGACTTTAACATGCACGACCTCATTTCCGATTGTAACTCTTCTGGTCACTCCTGCATTCTTTCTCAGACTCTGCAGTAAGACTGAGTATATTCACTGTGCTAATTCTGTTTTGTGTGTGTTTATTTTTTTTTTCTCGTGCATATTTTATTTGCGCATCTTTATCGCAAAACATGTGTACAAAGGTTAGACTTCTATCAAAGTATTTTTTACACCCTTTCCAGTCAGCTTCTGTGGTGTATTCGATGTGAGCGTGGTTTGCAGTGCCGGGATACCTGGTTTGAATCCACCTGATGTTGATTTACGAGCAACAAGCTTTGCATGGAATCCCCCAGCGGTCTCGGGAATCCACCATCTTGGGGTGATGGCGAAATACTGAAAGAAACGTTTCCTAGTAAAACTGAAAGTACCCCCTAATATGGTCGTGTTATTATATCAATGAGGGGTTAAAACGGGTTCGCTGCTAATTTTACTGTTATATATAGTCGCCTGTTATTTTCATCATCTCGTGGCTTGGACAGATATATTTTAAGTACCCGGTACCCCTCCCTCCTTCCCACACACGTACCCACAGACTGTGAGACCATATATAATTATATTACCTGGTACCCGCCACACAGACTGTGAGAACAGATATATTTCAAGTACCCAGTAGACCCCTCCCTACCCTCCACCCCCCCCCCCCCCCCCCCACACACACACATACACACACACAGAGAGAGAGAAAGAGAGAGAGAGAGAGAGAGAGGGGGGGGGGAAAGAGAAACTGCGTGAGAAGATAGATTTCAGGTGACTGAAAGCCGCCATATAGACTGTGAGAACATACAGATTTCGAGTACCCGCTACCAACCTCACAGACTGTGAGAACATACAGATTTCGAGTACCCGCTACCAACCACACAGACTGTGAGAACATACAGATTTCAAGTACTTTGTTTCGACCACACAGACTGTGGGAAATTACACAAGCAAAAGCTTACCTCAGCTGAGAGTCAAATGGATCTCTTCCGTCTTTGAATACAGGTATCAAACAAACAAAAAGCACAGTGCGATGGGCAAACTGGTTTTGGCTAAAATGCATGAGTAGGAAAACGAAAGAACATATAGGAGAGTGAGCATAGGTTGTGGGGAAAAATCAATGCTTGATTTTATTTAGGAAGTTGTTATTATTATTATTTTAGTTGGTTTCTTGTTTTGAAGAATATTATATGATTATTATCATCACTGTCATCTTCTTCTTCTTCTTCTTCTTCTTCTTCTTCTTCTTCTTCTTCTTCTTCTTCTTCTTCTTCTTCTTCTTCTTCTTCTTCTTCTTCTTCTTCTCTTCTTCTTCTTCTTCTTCTTTCTTCTTCTTCTTCTTCTTCCTTCTTCTTCTTCTTCTTCTTCTTCTTCTTCTTCTTCTTCTTCTTCTTCTTTCTTCTTCTTCTTCTTCTTCTTTCTTCTTCTTCTTCTTCTTCTTCTTCTTCTTCTTCTTCTTCTTCTTTCTTCTTCTTCTTCTTCTTCTTCTTCTTCTTCTTCTTCTTCTTCTTCTTCTTCTTCTTCTTCCTCTTCTCCTCCTCCTCCTCCTCCTCCTCCTTCCTTCTTCTTCTTCTTCTTCTTCTTCTTCTTCTTCTTCTTCTTCTTCTTCTTTCTTCTTTTCTTATTCTTCTTCTTCTTCTTCTTCTTCTTCTTCTTCTTTCTTTTTCTTCTTCTTCTTCTTCTTTCTTCTTCTTCTTCTTCTTCTTCGTTTCTTCTTTTTCTTTTCTTCTTCTTCTTTTCTTCTTCTTCTTTTTCTTCTTCTTCTTCTTCTTCTTCTTCTTTCTTCTTTCTTCTTCTTCTTCTTCTTCTTCTTCTTCTTTTCTTCTTCTTCTTCATTCTTCCTTTTCTTCTTCTTTTTCTCCTTCGTCCTTCTGTGTATGCATGAATGTGTGTATGTATGCATGTCGGTAAATGTATGTATGCATATGTATCAATGTAAGTATGTTGTAAGTATATGTGATAGTCTATGAGTGTATGTGTGGTTGTGGGTGTGTGTATATAATGTATGCAAGTATGTATGCAGGTATGCATGTGTGTATGTAATATCTGTATCGATGATTGTATATGTGTGTATGCATGCATGTGTGTGTATGTATGTATTGTGTGGGCATGTATGTATGCATGTATGTGTGTATCTATGTGTGTATGTATGCATGTTGGTGGATGTATGTATGCACATCTAGCTGTGTAAGTATGTGGATGTATTTTTGTGTGTATTTAGGTATCTATGTATGTGTGTAAAGATGTGAGTGTATGTATAAATATGTGTATGTATGCATGTATGTGTGTATGTATGTATGCATGTATGTGGGTGTATGTATTCATGTGAGTGTGAATGTATGGTTTGTGGGCATATGTTGGTGTCTGTACATGTGATTGTATGTTTGTGTCTGTATGGAATGTGTGTGTGCATGTATATCCATAAATGTATGTGTGCGTGTTTTCTGTTTGTGCATTTATGTCTGAGTATGTGCATGTGTTTTATGTTTGGATATGTATGTAGATGTTTGTATGTATTACGTATGTCTAAATGAGTGTGCATGTATGAGTACGTAGGAGTATGTATACGTGTGTGTGAGTGTATACGATTGTGTACACATGATGTGTTTATGCATTATTCCATAATTTATATTTCTTTATTATATCCATAACAAGCATTATTGATAGCAGGCAACGGTACTCTGAAATATGAGTGCTTAGAAGGGCCGAATGTCAGTCGGGCCTGCCTGCTCAATTTGTAACACTTTGAAAAAAAAAAGTTTGTTCATTCGTTCGTTCGTTCTTCTTCTTCTTCTTCTTCTTCTTCTTCTTCTTCTTCTTCTTCTTCTTCTTCTTCTTCTTCTTCTTCTTCTTCTTCTTCTTCTTCTTCTTCTTCTTCTTCTTTCTGCTTTTTTTCTTCTGCTTCTGCTGCTGATTCTTCGTCTGCTTCCCCTTCTTCTTCTCCCCCCTGTTTCCCTTCCCCTCTTGCGCCTACTTCATCTTAGGCGTGTTTGTGTATGTAAAAGTGTGTGTATCGGTAATTGTATAAGTTTTTGTGTGTGTGTATGTGTGTGTTTGCCTGTGTCTCTATGTGTATGTGTGACTGTGTGTGGGTTTGTGCTTGAATGTGTCTCTTTGTGGGCGTGTCTGTTTGTGTGTACGTATCTGTGTTTGTGTGCCTGCGTGTGTGTGGGTGTGTGTTTGCTTGTGTGTGTGTGTGTCTGTGCATGAGTGTGAGTGTCTTCGTGAGGATCTTCTGTGTGTGTCTGCGGGTGTGTCTGTTTGTGTGTCTATGTGTGTCTGTATTGTATATGTATATGTGTTTGTGTCTATGTGTATATGTCTGTGTGTGTTTGTTTGTGTATGTATGTTTGCATGTGTGTCTACGTGTGCATGTCTGCCTGTGTGTCTGCGTGTGCCTCTGTGTGTGTGTTTGTATGTGTGTGTCTATCAATGCGTGTTTTTGTGTGCTTGTGTGTCTGCGTGTATGCGTTTGTGTATGTTTCTGCATGTGTTTTATGTGTGTATGTTTGCGTGTCTGTGTGTTCTGCGTGTATGTGTCAGTGTGTGCTTTCGTGTGTGTGTGTTTGTCTTTATTGTGTTTGTGTGTGTTTTTTTTTATGTGCACGTGTGAGTATGTTTGTATGCGTGCGTGTGTGTCTGCGTGAGTGTCTGAGTATATGTGTGTCTCTGTGTATATATATATCTGTGCATGTCTCTGTGTGCATCTGTGTGTTATACGTCTGTGTGTGTGTGTGTTCGTCTGATTCTGTCTTTGTGTGTATTTTCTATGGGTGTGTCTGCATGTAGGTGTATGTGTGTCTGCGTCTGTGTGCCTGCTTGTGTGTCTATGTGTCTGTGCGAGTATCTGTATATTTGTGTGTTCCTGTGTGTATGTATGTCTGCGTTTGCGTCTGCGTGTGTGTGTCTTTGGGTGTGTGTCTGTTTATGTATGTGTCTGCGTGTGTGTGTCTTTGGGTGTGTGTGTGTTTATGTATGTGTCTGCGTGTGTGTGTCTTTGGGTGTGTGTCTGTTTAAGTATGTGTCTGCGTGTGTGTGTCTTTGGGTGTGTGTCTGTTTATGTATGTGTCTGCGTGTGTGTGTCTTTGGGTGTGTGTCTGTTTATGTATGTGTCTGCGTGAGCATCAGCGTCTGTTTGGGTTTCTCATGTCTATGTCTGTATGTCCGCGCGTGTGTGTCTCCGTGTGTGTGTGTGTGTGTGTGTGTGAGGGTGTGTGTGTCTGCGTGTGTGTGTGTCTGTGTATGTGTGTATATCTGTGTGTGTAGCTGTGTGTGTGTGTTTGTGTCTGTAATCATATGCGTGTTGGTTTGTTTGTGTATATGCGTTTGTTTCTGTGGGTGTGTCTATGTGTGCCTGTGTGTATCTGTATATATGTATGTGTGCATGTGTGTATCTGTATATATGTATGTGTGCCTGTGTGTTTCTGTATATATGTATGTGTGCCTGTGTGTATCTGTATATATGTATGTGTGTGGAATGTGTGTGTAGGTAGACATTATGTGGATGATTGGGTGTGTTTATATATGTGAATCTGTGTAGGTGTATGTGGGTGTGATATATGCGTGTTTAGGTGAGTGGGTGGGCCTGTGTGTTTGTATCTGTATGTTTGTGTGTGTGAATGCGCTAGTGTATGCATGCATTTTACCACCCATGCTTTTGTGGGTTTTTTTCCTTGATATTATTAATATGCATAATATCATTTGAAAATAACATACTTATTGATAAAATTACATCTACTGTATGAAAGACGGGTGTTTGGAAGGACCGAATATAAGACAGATCTGCCTGCCCAGTTTGTGACCCTTTGAAAATAAATTTCGTTCGTTCATTCGTCTTCTACTATTACGTTTACTATTAGCGTACATGGTATAAAAACAAATATCAAAAATTAATACCGACCTTTTCGACGCATTTTATTTCCCCATTGTTACATGTGCATTTTGCACCAGATACTTCAAATGATTCCCCATCATCGTAGTGCCAAATCCAGTTGTACCGGCAACCGCTTCGCCGCCCTTCACGTTTGTCAGTGGAGAGAGAAAGATATATGGAAATCGTTTATTTTTTGTGATCAAAGAGTTATGTAAAAAAAAAAAAAAATAAACTGCTCTCCCCCACCCCCCCCCCCCCTCGCCCCCATCCCCACACCCGCCTTCACCAACTTCCACCTCTCAAAGAGGCGTAACTAGGGTAAGGCAGGCAGAGCTGATGCCCTGGGCGCCGCTTGAAGAGGGAGGGGGTGCTTTTTTAAGTGGCAGAGTCTCATCTGGAGGTCGACAGTGAGTTTCATTTTCGTGAAAGAAGGTTGGAAGAGCACCAGCTTACAAAAGTATAAACGCACACCCTTGATCATCACCGTTTGAATTTTTCAACAACAACACACAAACAAAATGAAATCATCCACCTATCAAAGGTAGTCAGCTTCGTGTAAGCTGAGAGAAAAGAGGTCGGTGTTAAAAGACTTCTTCCTTAGTTTTATTCAGATAAGGCAGAGCTATGCTAAGAGCTTGGTTTAGGGCTAAATGTTGAATGTTGACTTACGAACTGACATCACAACATTTGAGACACTCCTATAATCCTTTCGTTCCTATCTTCAGCAGCAAGCGAAGAGTTTCAATTCTGATGGTACCAGTAAATGTTTGATTGTATATCCGTCTCGCCTTTTCCTTGAGTCTTGAACGTCGGCCAGATTCCTCCTGACTCCTCGCATCGCCATTCTCCTCAGACCGTAATAATATATATGTGCTTCAACGCTGTTCAGTCGTTCCCCAGAGGCCCTTACAACATCTCTCTTGTGATACATCAATTCACCACCAAGTGTGCAGAACTGACCAGTCTAACTGCTTGCTCGTTTTCCAACACACCAACATCAGATTGAGAACATATCCAAGGGACGCTAACTAGCTAGGACCTCTGAAGCGATACTCGCCCCTCTGCATAAGACATCTTGAACCAGCTGGAGAGAAAAAAAAGTGGAACTAGAAGATTGTCGATCACAATGTCATGACAACACTACTGTGATGGCTGGACACAGACGTGGTCTCCAACAACGAATAAGTGAGAAAAACAAGCTGGTCGAATATTTAAACTGGGATAAGCACTGGCACAACACCGTAGATGTACACACAACTGAGCAGAAAGTAATGCTGATGACTGTGTTTGGAAACATTCAAGCTCTCTCAGTGTTCTCCTGACACTTAACACAGTCTTGGGAAAACATTAAAATGCTCTAAAGGGGTATAAAAAGGGTATAAAATGCTAAAAGGGTATAAAATCAGAGAATTATATAATATGATAAAGACAGAGTCTGAAACTAGGTGTAGTGCAAGGACGGTGGTTGTCAACCTTGTCAACAGGTACATTGAAAACATACTGCGTGTCTCTCAGGACAAGTAGACAACACAACTGAGACCTATGAGACAAGAAGGGAGGCAACGCATTTGTATAATGGCATGCTGGGATTTGATGTTCTGACATTGCTAGGAGTTTGGGACAAGACACTTACTTGCATTGACCATGTGCGAAAGAGGCTACAGGAACCTAGCAGGAATTTTCACGACGATGCACTGGACATGAAAGCTCCTCGAGATCATTTAATGAGAAACGAGATGTGTGGTCAGTGAGTAACTAGAAAAAAAAGGACGACTTGATCTCGATGAAAAATGGAATGTTGAAGTAGAAAAGCGGCAGAGACACACACAAAAAAGAATATATAATGTGAACCTCGGTAGATGCAAGGTTGATGAAGAAAGAATAAGTTGATAGTTTCATGTAAGTAACGTTCGACTGTCTTCACAGCGATTGCTAACATGTATTCTCATTTCATTTTCAAAACGATGTAACGTGTTGATGGCCGATGTTATTGTTTGGATAAGGAATTAAGGCAGATGTGTGACAGTTTAAACGGATTTTACGGCTGTACTGTTGACGGGAAACAGCTATATGAAGATACGCTGGGTTGCAGATTGAAACTGTCAAGTCGTACAACATAAAGATAACACGACCATAAGAAATTATCAAGTTGATTGTTCACTGTTTAGGTAACAGTGTCCTTTCGAATTGTCGCATTTCTGTTCAAATAAGGTTAACTATTGCAGTTTTCTCTGACAGCTGATAAAGATTCTTCCGTAAAAAAGAAAACCATTGTTGATCATTTAAGGGAACCGATGGGGCAGTTATTTAGGGAAACATATGGGACAGTTATTTAAGGGAACCTATGGGACAGGTATTTAAGGGAACCTATGGGACAGTTATTTAGGGGAACCTATGGGTAGTTATTTAAGGGAACCTATTGGACAGTTATTTAAGGGAAACCTATGAGACAGTTATTTAAGGGGAACCTATGAGACAGTTATTTAAGGGAACCTATTGGACAGTTATTTAAGGGAAACCTATGAGACAGTTATTTAAGGGAAACCTATGAGACAGTTATTTAAGGGAAACCTATGAGACAGTTATTTAAGGGAACCTATTGGACAGTTATTTAAGGGAACCTATGGGACAGTTATTTAGGGGAACCTATGGGTAGTTATTTAAGGGAACCTATTGGACAGTTATTTAAGGGAAACCTATGAGACAGTTATTTAAGGGAACCTATAGGCCATTTATTTAAGGGAACCTATGGGACAGTTATTTAGGGGAACCTATGGGTAGTTATTTAAGGGAACCTATTGGACAGTTATTTAAGGGAAACCTATGAGACAGTTATTTAAGGGGAACCTATGAGACAGTTATTTAAGGGAACCTATTGGACAGTTATTTAAGGGAAACCTATGAGACAGTTATTTAAGGGGAACCTATGAGACAGTTATTTAAGGGGAACCTATGAGACAGTTATTTAAGGGGAACCTATGAGACAGTTATTTAAGGGGAACCTATGAGACAGTTATTTAAGGGGAACCTATGAGACAGTTATTTAAGGGGAACCTATGAGACAGTTATTTAAGGGGAACCTATGAGACAGTTATTTAAGGGAACCTACGGGACAGCTATTTAAGGGAACATATGGGGCAGTTTTTTAAGGGAACATACTGGGCAGTACAGACTTTTTCGCTACTCAGCGTGGACAAACCAGAAACTCAGAAAACTGACTCTGAGCACACAATAGACCAGTAAAACCCAAACACATACATTTGTAGGTTTAATCTTGTGTCAGTAAAGTGTCCTGATTAGCCAATCAAAGATTTGTTTGCCTGCAAATTTGGTAAGAAACGAAATTTTAGAAAAGATAATAATAATTTATCATGAAACTGAACATAAGAAACCGTTTTGAAAAAAAAAAAAAATTGAAATACACAGAAGTTTTAAAAAACAAAAACAAATTATGAAAGTATATTATTAGCCTATGGTTTTTTTTTTTAAACTAAGTGTGTGCTGCGCTAAATTTAGAAACTGGTTTTTTTTTTTTTTTTTTTTTTTCAAACATGTAGATTGCTCAACCATAAAAACATCTCTTTCATTAAAAAAAAAATCTCTTGAATTTGCACTAACGGCCCACTAATATAATTATCAATTCAAGAGTTTTTCACAATACTTCAGGTTTACACTGCGCCCATGACACTTTGATAGTCTCAACCCAGACAGACGATTCATGGCGAAAGGGTCAAGCATTTAGCCTCACGCTCTGGAGGTCTGGGTTCGTTTCACGGCTGCGACTCTCAGTGCACGAGTGCAGTTTGTGCGAACACCAATTAGAGATCGTCGTCAGAGCTAAGAGGCTCCATCTTTGTCTGGCGAACCATTCTGTGGAGACAGACCAGGCCATATAGGATAAAACCGGTGCAGTGAAGTTAATCCTCTCGATTGTAATCTTTGGTAACCTAACTTATACCCAGTACATTTGACTATCATTTGAATGTTACTTGCAAAGGGGGGGGGGGGTGGGGGGGGGGGGGGGGAAGCAAATTTCCTAAAGATGCGCTTCAGTGTCTTTAGAAGTAACCCCATCATCACTGAGCCAAGGCTACAAAACATTTTAGAAAACTATGCATGAGCACCCCCCCCCCCCCCACCCCCTTTCTCCCCTCCCTACCCTTTCCCGTGGGTGCCAAATACCATACGTTGCCAAAGTCCCTAAATACTCTAGCTACTTTCCTGCCCTAACCCCTCCCGCTCTACCACCCACCGACCCCTTTCAGCATTGAAAACAAAATTCACAGAAACACGCATTTACTTTTTTCAACGATTCTTCTACTGACTACTGCAGACATCACAGCACACACAACCAACAGAACGAGGCAGGTCGAGGCAGCCATATCTCTTCTGTGAACAGACTCCAACACGTCAGCAAACAGAGCAGTTACTCTCAAAGCAGATCGTGTGAAAGGTTAGGTCCTTGAATATTTCAGGTGTATGAGGCGAGGTGACCAGTCGATTTCCAGGAAATCTGTGAATTCAACGAAATTCAAAGTTGTATATCTTTGGTCAGATTCAGTGGTATCCACCTCACGTGATTCCAGAAAAAGGATTTGTCAAACAGCGGTTCTCTGCTTGTGGGGTCGAGATCCTTTTGTGGGTCGAACGACACTTTCACAGGGGTCACCTAAGACCATCGGAAAACAGATATTTACTCAAGTTATAAAGTAGCTACGAAAATAATTTTATGACTAGGAGGTCGCGAATTCGACTTCTATGTCTGCTTCCGACAAGCGTTGTTTAATGTATTGGTTCTATTCGTGTTTGTGCAGCGTTTAAGAGGTCCGGATATGTGAATAATATTTAGAGGTATGGCGCCTTTTTTCCCACATGGATATTCTCTTTTAAAACGTTGATTAGTCATTCATATTATTTCAGACATAATATTATAGTAATTTGTGATTTGGCACTGTATATTATATATATATATATATATATATATATATATATATATATATATATATATATATATATATATTTTTTTTTACTTTTTAACTAGGAAGTCTCTTCCTGCCCATTGAACCAAAAAAAAAAAAAAAAAATAAGACGGGTGAGGGTAATGGCGGGTGGTACAAGGGTTTATGGGTGTGGTGTCCAAGTCGTCTGAATGTTTTCTTGGTGACTGCTCCGTCTCCCACAGCAAATGTCTTACATAAGGTGAATGACCATTTCCCTAACAATTTAATTGAGCCCAATGAGTCAACATTCTCATAACTTTTTCTACTTTGGTGATTAATAAATGATTAAACATGTTCTAAAAAAAAAAAAAAACCATGACTTACTTGCTAGTGTAAAAATCTTATTGCATAGGAAAAATGACTGATAAGACTGAAGGGGCAGGAGGTGTTTCGTGCAAAAGACCTGAGACGTGGCAAGCGATCATTTGTTAACGCACACAGGGACAGGACACTAGGAGCTCATCCATTGGATATTGTGATCCATTTTTCGCTAAGGTAAACGTGGCTAATCATACTGTGGCTATTAGCACTGCGGATGTATGTTGTCATTTCGCAGACCTGGCCTCGGCTGGAGCACAGCGCAGGACTAACACGTCAGCAGTATATCAGGTGCAATTTAGGTAGCGTTTTTCGCCCTATAGGAAAGCGTATATAACAAAATACTCCAGCACAACTTGCTGCCTTTGGCGGGTAACTCTTAAGTAGGGGAATACGGAAATCGAGACATCAGGGGAGCTAACTGCTGGTTACGTTAGAGAGAGGAGGGTTGCGATTACGATTAGGGTTAGATTTGGGGGGAGGGGAGTATGGAGAATAGAAGAAAATAATTGGACAGGTCTACAGTTAGGTTTGTAGTTAAAAGGGGTATATAGAATATGGGGCTAGACTTACATAGATTATAAAGTAAATAATGAAAATTGATTTAAAAAAAAAAGGTATATAATGCTATAGTTGCATAGGTTATATAGTACTTACCAAATAAAACTAACCCATTAAACAAATGCCTACGGAAATCATGCGTGTGGTAAAAAAGGCTATGTTGTAAACTGGCACAACGACCAAAATGGTGACTATCAGTTCTTGACCTCCATCATCATCAGTTCTCGTTGTGCCTAGTGGCACATGAGGCTTCAGGGAGGACTTTCCATGTTTTCCTGTCCTGTGCAATCTTCAGTGCAGTTTTCCATGTCAGAGATGCTGCATTCAGGTCACTTTCCATCGTTCATCTCCATGCTGATTTTGGGCATCAATGTGAGAGCTGTTTTGGCAGATATATCAGGATTTATTTTCATAACGTGGCCAAGCCATTTCCATCTTCTCTTGGTTATCATACTGTCTAAAGTTTCTTGTTTTGTCACTTGAAGTAGTTGAGTGTTTGAGATTGTATCTGGCCAGAAAATTTTAATAATTCTACCTAGACATGTGTGGTGGAAGGTGGACAGCTTGTGTGAATCCTTTTTGGTCATTCTCCAGCATTCCGCCTTTAAAGAAGAACTGGCAAAATGATGCTCTTGTAGAGTCGGAGTTTCGTTCCTCTGCAGTAATTGTTGGATTTCCTTTTTTTGCCTCATTCTCCCAAAAGCAGCTCTAGCTTTGTTCAGACGTGACTGTATGTCCTCTTCGCTCCTTCCCGACAGGGACACCTTCAGTATGTTTTAAAAAAAAAGGGATCATTGCCTTTCGTTGGGAATTTCATGTATGTACAAATAGGGACGTGGGGGCATTGCTTGTGGTGCTCTGGACAGTGTAGGTAAGTGTACAGGTGTACATACATGTCAGGGAGAACAGTTCGATCGCGCATACTCAACCAAACAGTAAGCGTTATTGATGTAGTAGTGGCAAAAGCAATGCATGTCTGGGAGAACAGTTTGGTCCCGCCCAGTTAACTAAACAGGAAGCGATAGGGATGTAGTAGTGGCAAAAGCAATGCATGTCTGGCTGTCACCAACAACACAGGTTACGACGAAGTGGGTCGAATCACTTCCTATTATCTAACTCAGAGTCATATTGACATAACATCAATCCATCAGCTGGCCTCAGAGACATGGACAAGATATAAAAACCGAACGAAAAGTATATTGACAAACTTGGCAAAATAACAAAAACAAACAAAACGTGAACGTTGCGGCTATCGAGCCTTCATCAGCACATACACAAACCAAACAGTACCACACAAACACACCTCAAAGACCTGGCACTGCCATACTTGGACAAGATGTCTAATTTTACCTGTTAAAACAAACTACACCTTGACATCCATTGGGATTCGTCAGACTATACAGACATAGTGACAGTGAAAAGGGGGAAGAGGCGATTTCGGCTGGTCATCACTGCCCAGTCAACATCAGCAGAGATCGTAATGTCGCTTTGATAAATAAAAAAAAGTGCAGCGTAAGATATTACACACAGAGAAGTGGTCAGAGGTGTTACTGTCAGATTCATGGAAGTTAAAGCAGTGGATGGCAACAGAGATAAAGATTTTCTTACTGGCTTGAGCTGCAATCATGCAAAAAATGATTAATCAATTCCTCCCCCACACGGACTGTGACATTGTCAAAGCAGTGAAATGCTAGTAGATATCTAATTTACAATGTAGTGGTCTCTAAAAGGCATCGTCTTTTAAGATTCAAACTGAAAGTTTCATGCACCCGACTTTTGGTATGAGATAGAAGACAGCACTACACAACTCTCTGACAACTACACAATCACTCAAATTATATAAATATTCAGAATATAGCTGTATCAGTCTGCAACTTAGAAATGATTCTGACACTGCGAGAAGTTAAAATATAAGGAGACTGCGATGCTTTACACTATAAACTTGACAGTCATTTGAAGGGCACTATCCTTACTGTTTTGTGACCACTGATGGGCATCTCTTCCTGCTACATTTCACAAGTTACCATGAAATGGATTAAATCACATCCTATTATCTGGCTCAGGGCCAAAGTGACAGAACAGGAGTGCCGGCCTCAAGTCCTGGCACTGCCATACTTAGGCAAAAAATGTTAACCTGTTCCAACAAGCAGGAAGTACTTCACATATAGCTCGACCCTTGACATTCATTGGAATATGTCTGGTATACAGACATAGCGACCCTGGGGTGAGCTCAGCTGGTCATCTCTGCAGTCTACATCAGCGGAGGTCGAAATTTCGCTCTGCTGGAAAATGCAAGACAAGATACTACACACAGAGAAGTGGAATGATGTGTTATTATCAGATTCAAGGAAGATAAAGCAGTGGGTGGTAACAGTGATCAAGATTGTCTCACTGGCTTGAGCTGCGGTCACACCAACAACAAACTTACAGACGATCGAGGGTCATGGAGACTCGGGGCTGTAGTGGCTAAGACTCTCGGGCAGTGGAACACACCAACTGTTCCCCCTTGTGAGTCTCTGTCTCTAGCCTTGCAGGTGGAGGGAGCGCACTCAGGTGGTAAGTCCTCTGACCTGCCAAGCCGTTCTACAGTCAAGACCGTTGTGCATGACCACACTGCTGACTGTGATACTGACCATTCCCTAGTTGCTGCAAGAGTTCGGATAAAACTAAAGATAATTTTCATTTCAAATAACAAATATATCCCTAGGTTAAATATTTCCAAAACTAAAGAATCTGAAAAGTGTTTTGAGTTTCAACAACAGCTTAAAGATGCTTTTACTGATATCTAGAATAACTCTACAACAAGCAATTAAGGAGACTGTTTACAAAACAGCTGTATCTGTCTATGGGATTAGTGAAGACAGAGGTAAGGACTAGTTTTAAGAAGCAAATACCCAGACACTCAAACCTTTAATTGACAGCAAAAAGTTATTACTCCTCATCAACAGGCAAAGAACAACAAGGAACACTCAGTGAATTGCGAGCAGCTAGAAATCATTTGCAAAAGGTAGCTAGGCAGTGTGCCAACGACTACTGGATCCAGCTATATGAAAGCATTCAAAATGTTAGCAAAGGTGGTAATGTTAGAGGCATGTATGAGGGGATAAAGAAGGCTATCCGTTCTACTATTAAAAAAGTGCACCACTAGCTTGACTGGGGAGGTTATTACAGACAAAAAGAAGCATCTAGATGGGTGGAACATTATCTGGAGCTTTGCTCAGTTGATACTTAACTAACAGACGGTGCTCTTAATACCACGAAGACGCTCCCAACTCTTGACTATCTGAACACATTTCCAACAGTTTAGAAGTTAGGAATGCTATTGATAAACTAGTTTCGGGGAAACCCCAAGGCAGAGATGGATTTTCTATTGAGATAATCAGGAGTGGGAAATACATTCTAACCCCACCCATCCATCAGCTAATAACACTCTGCTGGCAAGAGGGACAGGTTCCGCAAAACTTCAAAGACGCAAGAATCATAACTCTGTACAAGAACGAGGGTGATAGGAATGACTGCAAGAACTGCAGGGGAATATGACTGCTGTATATTGTTGGAAAAGCATGTGCGATAATTGTTATGCGAAGACTCCAGATCCTGCGAGACCGGGTTTACCCAGAGTCCCAGTGTGTATTTCGTGGGAACCGATCTACCACTGATATGATATTTTTATTACGACAGCTGCATGAACAATGCCGCGAACAACATCAGCCACTGTATGTTGCTTTTATTGATCTTGCCAAGTCGTTTGATTTGGTTAGTCGGAAGACTAGGTGTTCACCTACTCTACTGAGCATTATTGAGTTGTTCCACACAGGTATGCAAGGTACAATCAACTATATTGGTGTAACATCGGAGGAGTTTGTAATCAACAATGAAGCGACGCAGGGGTGTGTGCTTGCTGCTTTCCTCTTAGGAATATAATTGTTACTTATTTTGGAACATGCCTTTCGAGATCAGGAGGATGGTATACTCATTTATTCTTGATCTTATTGCAACCTTTACAATGCTCGCAGGCTGTAGGCCAAAACCAAAATAAGAAAATGTACTTATTAGAGAGCTGCTGTTTGCAGATGATGCCGCAATAACCAGCCACACAGAGGATTAGCTGCAATGTTTACTATCTGCCCTTGCAGATGCGTGCTGTAAATTTGGACTAACAGTCAGCAAAAAGAAGACAAAGGTTATGGTGCAAGGTGGTAATGACAGACTTAGAGTCTACATCGACGGTGAAGAGCTTGAGACAGTAGACCATTTTACCTATCTGGGTTCCACAATGAATAGTAAACTATCGCTGGATCAAGAAAGCAACACCAGGATAGCTAAGGCAGCAACGACAAAGAGCAGCTTGACAAAGAGAGTTTGTGAGAACAGAAGGCTCACAATTAAAACAAAAAACCTTGTCTACCAGGCTTGTGTTCTCAGCACTCTGCTTTATGGCAGTAAAACCTGGTCAAGCTATGTGCACCAGGAGAGACGGCTAAATAGCTTTCACATGCGATGCCTAAGAGGAATACTTGGCATTAAGTGGCAGGACAACATCACAAACACTGAGGTACTGGAAAGAGCAGATACTACGACAGTCTTTTCCATGCTCAGTCTACGAAGGCTCAGGTGGCTGGGTCACACCTGGAGGATGGCAGAAGTCCCTAAGGACATCCTCTATGGTGAATAAAAGACAGGAAGAAGATGTCGACGCCGACCTCTACTACGATATAAAGATGAGTACAAGTGGGACATGAATGATACATGTTTTGAGATGGACTCATGGGAACAAAATGCCATGGACCGTTTTGTGTGGAAAGGGCATATCAGGAAGGGACTGAGAGTGAAGGAAGAAATTATTGCAGAAATGATGAGAGTGCAGCTTTAAAAAAAAACGGAGTAAACACAAATGTTGACAACAATGGTCCTGAAATCCTATGCTCTCATTGTGGAAGACATGGGCGGGTCTTGCTAGTCACACTCGCCATCGCCATGGGCTGTGAGTCTCATAACTCCTCATAGCGCAATATAACACTATCGTCTTGAAAGATGAAAAGGTGCCAGTCAATCATCATGTATGTATGTATGTATGTATGTATGTATGTATGTATGTATGTATGTATGTATGTATGTATGTATGTATGTATGTATGTATGTATGTATGTATGTATGTATGTATGTATGTATGTATGTATGTATGTATGTATGTATGTATGTATGTATGTATGTATGTATGTATGTATATGTATGTATGTATGTATGTATGTATGTATGTATGTATGTATGTATGTATGTATGTATGTATGTATGTATGTATGTATGTATGTATGTATGTATGTATGTATGTATGTATGTATGTATGTATGTATGTATGTATGTATGTATGTATGTATGTATGTATGTATGTATGTATGTATGTATGTATGTATGTATGTATGTATGTATGTATGTATGTATGTATGTATGTATGTATGTATGTATGTATGTATGTATGTATGTATGTATGTATGTATGTATGTATGTATGTATGTATGTATGTATGTATGTATGTATGTATGTATGTATGTATGTATGTATGTATGTATGTATGTATGTATGTATGTATGTATGTATGTATGTATGTATGTATGTATGCATGTATGCATGTATGTATGTATGTATGTATGTATGTATGTATGTATGTATGTATGTATGTATGTATGTATGTATGTATGTATGTATGTATGTATGTATGTATGTATGTATGTATGTATGTATGTATGTATGTATGTATGTATGTATGTATGTATGTATGTATGTATGTATGTATGTATGTATTAATCGTGTTATTACGTATATATTTATATATATTTTAAGTATGGTGTTTATGTATGTATGTGTGAATGTAAGTATGGATTGGGTGAGTTATTAAATGCGTGAGTGTGCAAGTTTGCCTGCGCGCACAGTAGGCGCGTTGCTTTCTTCTTTTTCCTTTTCTTCTTTTCTTTTTTCTTCTTTTTCTTCTTCTTCCTCCCTTCCCTTTTTCTTCTTCTTCTTCCCCTTTCTTCTTTTTTCTTCTTCTTTTCTTTCTTTTCTTCTTCTTTTTTCTCTTCTTTTCTTCTTCTTCTTTTTCTTTTCTTCTTTTTCTTTTCTTCTTCTTCTTTTTCTTCTTCTTTTTCTTCTTCTTCTTTTCTTCTTTTTTTTTCTTCTTTTTTTCTTCTTCTTCTTCTTTTTCTTTTTTCTTCTTCTTTTTTCTTCTTCTTTTCTTTTTCCCTTTTTATTCCTTTTTTCTTCTTCTTTTTTTTCTTTTTTCCTTTTTTTTTTTCTTTTTTCTTTTTCTTCTTGTTTTTTTTGTTTTTTTTTTTCCTTTTTTTTTTTTTTCCATTTTCTTTTTCTTTTTTCTTTTTTCTTTTTTCCTTTTTTTTTTTTTCTTTTCTTCTTTTTTCTTCTTTTCTTCTTTTCTTTTCTTCTTTTTTCCCCCCCTTCCCCTTTTCTTCTTCTTCTTCTTTTCTTTTTTTTTCTTTCTTTTTCTTTTTTCTTCTTTTTTTTTCTTCTTCTTCTCTTCTTCTTTTTTCTTCTTCTTTTCCTTCCTTTTTTCTTCTTCTTTTTCTTCTTCTTCTTTTCTTTTTTTCCTTTTTCTTCTTCTTCTTCTTTTCCTTTTTTCTTCTTCTTCTTCTTCTTTTTTTCTTCTTTTTCTTCTTCCCTTTTTTCTTTTCTTCTTTTTTTCTTTTCTTCTTTTTCTTCTTTTCTTTTTCTTTTCCCCTTTTCTTCTTCTTCTTTTTCTTTTCTTTTTCTTCCTCTTTTCCCCTTTTTTCTTCTTTTTTTTTCTTTTCTTCTTCTTCTTTTTTCTCTTTTTCTTCTTTTCTTCCTTTTTCTTTTTTCTTCTTTTCTTCTTCTCTTTTTTCTTTTTTCTCTTCTTCTTTTTCTTTTTCTTCTTCTTCTTCTTCCTTTTTTTTCTTTTTCTTTTTTCTTTTCTTCCCTTTTTTCTTTTCTTTTCTTTTCTTTTTCCTTTTTTTTTTTGTTTTTTGTTCTTTTTCTTTTTTTTTCCTTCTTCTTTTTTTTCTTTTCTTTTTCTTTTCGTTCCCCTTTTTTTTTTCTTTTCTTCTTTTTTTCTTCTTTTCTTCTTTTCTTCCTTCTTTTTTCTTTTTTCTTCTTCTTCTTCTTTTTTCTTCTTCTTCTTTCTTCTTCTTCTTCTTCTTTCTTCTTTATATCTCTGTTTCTTATGGTCTATTTCTTTTTCCTTCTTCTCTTTCTTCTTCTTTTTTGTTCTTCTTTTTTTCCCTTTTTATTCTTTTTTTTTTTCTTTTTTTTTCTTCTTTTTTTCTTTTTTCTTCTTTTCTTTTTTCTTTTTTTTTTTTTTCTTATTTTTTCTTTTCTTCCTTTTTTTTTTTTGGGTTTTTGTTTTTTGTCTTTTGTTCTTTTTTTTTCTTTTTCCTTTTTTTCCCTTTTTTTTT
>CAJHNH020004569.1:100000-120000 GCA_905116865.2 Candidula unifasciata
CCCTTTTTTTTTGTTGTTTATCCCTTTTTCCCCTTTTTAATTTTTGATTGCAGTTTTTATTTTGTTTGAATGTTGGTATGTTTGTATATAACACTGCTATCTTTTATGTATGTTTGTGTGTGTGTGAAGTCTATGTTGCATACATACTCAGCTATCAGATTACATTAGCTTGAACATTTGTGATAGAGCACGTGTAATGGCCACTGGATCACGTTTTCTTGTAGCGGGTAGAGTGGGCTATGAATCGCAGGGTCGGGGAGTTCCAAACCAAACGCCCCTTTCTCCCCCCCCCCCCTTTTTTTTTTTTTTTAAATATTAAAACCCTAGCAGCCCCGGGTCGACCGATCCCAGAGGGCTAAAATTACAATCGGGGGAGGTAAAAGCGGTGGTGGATTTTAAACCACATCACAAATTGAAGGGCTTATGATCTGTAAACTATGGGTCTAGCCCTTCGTGCCCATTACACCTGAAGGCGTTAAGAAATGTTCAGAAGGAGGAGAATACAAGACGGGTGTTGGGACAGGCTTTTTGACAGTTTATGAGTTCAAATCTTCGTCAGTTTATTGAACATTCGCTGTATATCGTTAACTGGGCATCGCAAACCATTTCCAACATTTATTGTTTGTTTTTGGTTTTGCAAGGCAATTTAATTTAAGTAGGTTTGCTATTTTCTGGCCAAGAGTGCACACAAAGGCCTACAATAGAACACCGATATTGCTATGTTGCAAATTGCCTGCAGCTAAATTAAACTCAGTATGTCGGAATTATGAAACCTAGCTACTATCTCTTAGCGCACAGTGCAAGTAACGGAGACAAACACACAAGCAAAATAAAAGTGCTTAGCTTTGTTGTGTCTAAAGATTCACTTTCAGTAAACTTCGGAGGCGATGTTGTCTCGTCACAGTATATGACACTGTGGGGACACAATACAGAAAGATTCGTATCAAGGTTTTGGGTCGACATTTTTGTACCAGGTATGCCCGTTTGGCAGAGGATATAAAAAACGACCCGTAGGGGGTCAGGTTTTCATGAGAAACTGTCGTTAGTTTTTGGATTGACAGAAAGGGGGAAAAAGGAAGGTACCGAGATAAATACCTGGATGGCTTGGCCAGATGGAAGAGGCGAAACAAAAACATTGAGCTGTTCCATGATTCTCATGATCATGTGAAACAGCGAAACTTGGCGGCCCATCCTTACCGTCACAGCGCACGATGATGATGACGACGATAATGATGATGATGATGATGATGATGATGATGATGATGATGATGATGATGAAGATGATGTATATCCCCCTAGAACATTATATTCCAGTGTAAAGAGATTCAAATTATATTTTTCTCAATTTTTACTAAGTGTGTGTCCTATCATTCTCAACCCCCTGATTTACAGGAATTCACTTAGTTCTCTCCAGAAGCTCATCTTTGGCAATTCCAATTAATTCCCTCTATTGTCCTGTCGCTGGCAAGTGACCGAGTATTTGTCTGCAGTGCCGTAATAAGAGCGATGTCGGCAACTAACCTACACATGATAATGGAAACTCCGAAATGTACAAGCTCCTTTCATCGAAACAAGCAAGATATCAAAACAATACTAAAATTATTTGCAATAAATCCTTTAGATAATTCAAATGATCAAAATGACGATGAAATGAAGTCAGGTCATTACATAGTTTGTTTTAGTAGGTTTAATTTTTTTTTTTTTTTTTCTTTTTTTTTTTTTTTATAGTAATTCAAAATATGTTGTATGGCCAAAAATAGAGATAAGTGTGCCTGTCTGACAAGGCAAAGGATGCAGGATCTCTGTTTTGTGGCTGTCTGACAAGGCAAAGGATGCAGGATCTTTGTTTTGTGGCTGTCTGACGAGACAAAGGATGCAGGATCTCTGTTTTGTGTGTGTCTGACGAGACAAAGGATGCAGGATCTCTGTTTTGTGTGTGTCTGACGAGGCAAAGGATGCAGGATCTCTGTTTTGTGCGTGTCTGACGAGACAAAGGATGCAGGATCTCTGTTTTGTGTGTGTCTGACGAGGCAAAGGATGCAGGATCTCTGTTTTGTGTGTGTCTGACGAGACAAAGGATGCAGGATCTCTGTTTTGTGCGTGTCTGACGAGGCAAAGGATGCAGGATCTCTGTTTTGTGTGTGTCTGACGAGGCAAAGGATGCAGGATCTCTGTTTTATGGGTGTCTGACAAAGGATGCAGGATCTCTTTTGTGTGGGTGTCTGACAAAGGATGCAGGATCTCTTTTGTGTGGGTGTCTGACAAAGGATGCAGGATCTCTTTTGTGTGGGTGTCTGACAAAGGTTGCAGGATCTCTTTTGTGTGGGTGTCTGATAAAGGATGCAGGATCTCTTTTGTGTGGGTTCTGACAAAGGATGCAGGATCTCTGTTTTGTGTGGGTGTCTGACAAAGGATGCAGGATCTCTGTTTTGTGAGTGTCTGACGAGGCAAAGGATGCAGGATCTCTATTTTTTGGGTGTCTGACGAGGCAAAGGATGCAGGATCTCTGTTTTTTCGCGGGAAAATATTCAGAAAGAGGAGCTGGCAGTGATAGACAATCAGGCTAAGACAGCGGTAGTAGTCACATTTGCAGATATTCCAAATGCTGTAAATAGAAATGTGCAGATTTTACTTCTAGGCATAAACTACTCGATTTCAAATGTTTACGTCAAAACAAATGTATGTATCAAATGTGAAATTACACGTTATGGTGGGAAATATAATGTATTTAATGCTGATATAACAAACATAATGGACCTCAATAGTTTAACTCGAAAAGATACAAGCACTGGAAACATTTTTGGCATTTCACACAGAGACTGCATCACAAATAACGAGTTTCGCAAAATGATTACCAAACGCAGTGGCAACTATGAACCACAGTGGTGCATAGATCACTGTCTCCTGTAGGGTAAAAACATGTTTCATACAAACTGATAATCTTCCTCTCGCTGGCAACAAACTGTTAGGCCTCTTATATCGTGTTTTCTACCACTGTGTTGATATGTACATTGACTAATCTCCAGACGGTAAAAAATTACCTGTTGTTAAATCGTCCCTCGAAAGCGATCAAGCACGCGCATGTGTGTGTGTGTGTGCGCCCGCTGGCCGGCGTGAGTGTGCGTGTGTGTGTGTATGTGTGTGTAGATAACGCAGCAAGTTTTAAATTTCTAATATATTTTCCTGCAACTAATTAGCGATTCTTAATATAGATGACCATTCTTTCATGCTGTGAATCATACTAACACTTTTTACTATCTATTTGTAACAGTGAAACAATTCACTGTCATAATTGTGCCTAATTGGTTACACAATGGCTTTCGAAAGAGGAAGATACATCGACAGGATTAAAATGCTTACAAATCTACAAACTGATGGGAATGACGTTAGATTAATTGAAAACTTATACTGGACACAACATGCTGCTGTAATAATTGATAATAAAGTAGGACTGTGCCAATCAATCAAGAGAGGTGTGTCACAGGGAGGTGTAATGTCTCCTGATCTTTTTCCTTATATAGTTAGAATAGTATGCGACATCTGCAGGGTATTAACGTGAGATGATGTAACATCAATAATATAAGATATGCAGATGATACGATTTTATCTGCAATGAGAATAAACATCTTCAGAGTATAGTGGATGCAGTAACATTTCACAGTGAGAAATTGGGTTTGGAATTACATTGTAAGAAAAAGGAAATTATGGTCATTACTGAGAAGAAAAACATACCAAAATATTATATACATACAAACGGATACATTCTCAAGCTAGTAAATAAAAAAGAAATACTTACGACTAGCCATAACATGTGATGCAAGATGCATTGTTAAAATTTTTAAAAAAGTTTAAAAATCGTCATGAAAAAAGTAGCTTTCAGCAAGGTGCAAAAGATCCTCACTAACAAGACGATGTAAATTGCAGTGACATAAAGAGTGTAAAAGTACTGTGTAGAACATGCACTGTGTTGTTCATATGAAACATGGACGATAAGCAAACAGGCTGAAACACATTTCCTAGAGATGGGGTTTCTGACAAAAATGCAAAGAATATCAAGTAATGATAGAAAAACAAAGTAGTCGTCATGGAGACAGTTGAAAGTGGTCAACTTATTAGAACAATTAGATGTGCACAGTCAATGTTTGTTGGACATATTATGAGAAGGAATTGACTCTGGAACCTGCTAGCTATATTATGTCTCCTCGGTACTCAGTCTCCCTTAAAGCACCCTTGTCTGGGAGCCAGGATCACAGTACAGACGAGTCAAACTTCCAACCAACTATCACAAGTCTCCAAATGACAGTCGACGAGGGTTGAATACAGTTTCATGTTTATTCACAATACAACATAAGCGAAAAGAATCAACGTTACAGTCCAACACTTTCGCCATCCAGGCAGGGTCCATTTGCTCGCACTTTGAGTATACAACAACGTCACGGTCGACGCTGACATACACACGACTGGCACAATCAACAGTCAGTAGGACACCTCTATCGTTATCCTCAGCTATACTTCAACGAGTCTTTGCTACACCCACTTCAGAGCTTGCACTCTTGCCATTCAGGATCAACGTTTACTCTGTTTCACCCTGGATCCACTTTCTTTTCTATCTCTCTGGGGTCGTACAACAGAATGACTTTTTAGTCATCTATTTAACTAAGTTAACTCGCAAGCCAAAATGGTGAAACTGCGGATCGTCCCGGGCCAATGGCCCAAGTCCAAGTGTGGAAAGATTAATAACATACTACAACTGAGAACATTTTCACTGTGTAACTTCAGTAAACTCTGAAACTGTTACCTAAACCTGGGATCTAGCCTATGGTAATATGGCTAGAAACTGTGTTCTAAACTATTATAATTTAAAGTGTACTAAGATTTTTTCTAATGAAAAATTAAAACTCAGTTTTAATTGAAATACACGTTAGCTTGGTCATTTCGATTGTTAATTATCATATTGAGATTTTTTATAACTGTCCATTATTCGTTCCATATGGCTTTGTGCAGAAAAACCGAAAGTCACGTAATGATCCCGAATGTTTTTAATGGAAAGGTTTCATTTCTGTTTACGAGGTAATTTTATGAAATTTGACTGGTGTGAAGTCAGAGTAATTCTCACACAATCCTATCTCATACAACTCTAGCAGTGCAACTTTCTGGTTACGATTTTTTAGTCTGCATGTTTCATTGTGAAGTACCGCTTAAGGTTGTATTTCTTTACTACTGACAAACATTTATGGCATAACACGCACACTGTTTTGAATTAGGTATAGTCGGTGATAAAAATAGATATTTAATTGTCCAGTTGTTGCTGAACACACACTTTTTACATTCCCACATTGCACTATCAATACTGCTAGCCATTACATCAAGTATTTAGCTTCTTCTTCTTTTTCTTCTTCTTCTTCTTCTTCTTCTTCTTCTTCTTCTTCTTCTTCTTCTTCTTCTTCTTCTTCTTCTTCTTCTTCTTCTTCTTCTTCTTCTTCTTCTTCTTCTTCGTCTTCTTCTTTTTTCTACTTCTTCTTCTTTTTCTCCTTTCTCCCCTCTCTCCTTCTTCTTCAGCTTCTTCTTCTTCTTCTTCTTCTTCTTCTTCTTCTTCTTCTTCTTCTTCTTCTTCTTCTTCTTCTTATTATTATTATTATTATTATTATTATTATTATTATTATTATTATTATTATTATTAATATTATTATTATTATTATTATTATTCTTTTTCTTCTTCTTCTTTTTTTTACGCCTAATAATTCTCCTTATTCTAATCTTCACCATTCTTCTCTTTCTTCGCTTCTTACTCCTCCGCTTATCTTCTTTCTACTTCCCCTTCTTTGCTTTCCCTCCTTTACTTTCCATCCTTTACTTTCCCTCCTTTACTTTCCCTCCTTTACTTCCTTCTTATGTTAAAACCTCAGTGAGCTACTTAGTGCGTCTGAACCTGTTTGCTCTACTCTTGTCCGTTACACTTTTTCTAAAAACAAACACTAAAAATGAATTCTCACCTCTGAACGACAGACTATCTCTTTGTTGATACATATGCATACCTCTTCATCTTTTAGATATATTTCCTCTTCTGTGCAACCAAGGTCTGGCCCTTCACCTTTTGTCAGTGGAAAGAGAAAGAACATAAAAGGAAATCCTTCAGTATTTGTTATCAGTAAGTAAAGAAACCGAAGAAACAGACGGTGAGACTATGAAGGCTATGCCTTCAGTCGTAAAGGGCATATAGGGCTAGTACTACAACTGTAGACCAATCGTCACTCAGTGGTTTGAGCGGTCATCGTCACGCTCACAGCCTTTACTTCCCACACTAGGCCGGGTCCACCTGGAAGCCAAAAACGTATAACGGTTGGTGGCGGTGCGGGATTGAACCCCAGGATCTTCTAATACAAGGCTAGACCTTAGAATTTACACTGTCTATTTTTTTAGTCCCTGGGTGGCTAGGGGGTCATCATTAGACTGTTGTGCCATTCTATGTCAAATGTTCTGGCCATCTGTTACTTCACAGTCTGCCACTGTACGTCAGGTAGTCTTGCCATCTATTTCTTCATTGTCCTGCTGTATTTTTGTGCCATTGTATGTCACATAGTCTCACCGTCTGTTTCTTCATTTTCCTGTCGTGCCATTGTATGTCACATAGTCTCACAGTCTGTTCCTTCATTGTCCTGTAGTACCATTGTATGTCACATAGTCTCGTGGTCTGTTTCTTCATTGTCTTGTTGTGCCATTATATGTCACATAGTCTCACCGTCTGTTCCTTCATTGTCCTGTCGTGAGATTATATGTCACATAGTCTCACCGTTTGTTTCTTCATTGTCCTGTCGTGAGATTATATGTCACATAGTCTCACCGTCTGTTTCTTCATTGTCCTGTCGTGAGATTATATGTCACAAAGTCTCACCGTCTGTTCCTTCATTGTCCTGTCGTGAGATTATATGTCACATAGTCTCACCGTCTGTTTCTTCATTATCCTGTCGTGAGATTATATGTCACATAGTCTTGTCGTCTGTTTCTTCATTATCCTGTCGTGCCATTATATGTCACATAGTCTCACCGTCTGTTTCTTCATTGTCCTGTCGTGAGATTATATGTCACATAGTCTCACCGTCTGTTTCTTCATTGTCCTGTCGTGAGATTATATGTCACATAGTCTCACCGTCTGTTTCTTCATTATCCTGTCGTAAGATTATATGTCACATAGTTTCACCGTCTGTTTCTTCACTGTCCTGTCGTGAGATTATATGTCACATAGTCTCACCGTCTGTTTCTTCATTATCCTGTCGTGAGATTATATGTCACATAGTCTCACCGTCTGTTTCTTCATTATCCTGTCGTGCCATTATATGTCACATAGTCTCACCGTCTGTTTCTTCATTATCCTGTCGTGAGATTATATGTCACATAGTCTTGTCGTCTGTTTCTTCATTATCCTGTCGTGCCATTATATGTCACATAGTTTCACCATCTGTTTCTTTATTATCCTGTCGTGTCATTATATGTCACACAGTCTCATCGTCTGTTTCTTCATTGTCCTGTCGTGCCATTATATGTCACATAGTCTCACCGTCTATTTCTTCACTGTCCTGTCGTGCCATTATATGTCACATAGTCTCACCGTCTGTTTCTCCATTATCCTGTTGTGCCATTATATGTCATATAGTCTCACCGTCTGTTACTTCACTGTCCTGTTGTGACATTGTATGTCATATAGTCTCACCGTCTGTTTCTTCATTATCCTGTCGTGCCATTATATGTCACATAGTCTCGCCGTCTGTTACTTCACTGTCCTGTTGTGACATTGTATGTCATATAGTCTCACCGTCTGTTACTTCACTGTCCTGTTGTGACATTGTATGTCATATAGTCTCACCGTCTGTTACTTCACTGTCCTGTTGTGCCATTGTATGTCACATAGTCTCACCGTCTGTTTCTTCATTGTCCTGTCGTGAGATTATATGTCACATAGTCTCACCGTCTGTTTCTTCATTGTCCTGTCGTGCCATTATATGTCACATAGTCTCACCGTCTGTTTCTTCATTGTCCTGTCGTGCCATTGTATGTCACATAGTCTCACCGTCTGTTTCTTCATTGTCCTGTCGTGTCATTGTATGTCACATAGTCTCACCGTCTGTTTCTTCATTGTCCTGTCGTGCCATTGTATGTCACATAGTCTCACCGTCTGTTTCTTCATTGTCCTGTCGTGAGATTATATGTCACATAGTCTCACCGTCAGTTTCTGTATTGTCCTCCTGTGCCATTTTAAATCACATAGCCTTGCTTTCTGTCCCTCCATTCCGCTCTATCATATGCAGTCAATTGAACATCATGGATAGCATTCAAAACAGCTCCTTTGTCCTCCATCGTCAGCGTTCTTTTTCTTTTGGGCGTCATCGCTGCCTCATTACTTGTATTAGTTAATGCCTTTTTGATGATTCTCTGATAGTTTCTTCGTAGATCGTATCTAATATAGCGCCATCTTCTATGTCTTATATCTGATGCTACCAGTGGTTGCTTTGATATTTCAATGCATGTCTGTAATACTATACCTGTTCATTTCAGCCGCTTTTAGTATAATGGTGTCATAGTTGATCATTCAACAGAGAAATCACAAACAACCGAAGGGAAAATTCTGGGTAAACTCATATTCAGATAAAACAATTCCGAGGTTTGTTTTGTAAAAAAAACTTCCGTGCTCCGTCTCCTTTCATAGCAGCCAACGAGGGTTTTTATTTTTTTTATTTTCTGGATTTTGAACAACGGATTGACATAATGCACACGGGTAATAACTCATAAGTGCTCCGTTCTTCTTTTAACTCAAGTCTGAATCCGAAGAAGCTCAGACATTGCATGGATTCTGTAGTACCGGCGAGGAATCTGAAATACTTTGGATAGCTTTTTAACTCCAAATGTTTCCCGGGCAGGCCGTTAGGCTACTCTTTTCGATTTCCAACTGCCAAAGTTTTTTTTTAATTTTTTTTATTGTCTGCAGATATGAATCGTCGGTCTGAACTGTGGCATCGTTTGTTTGGTCCCAGAGAACCTACATATCCTCTTTATCATAAAGCAGCTCACTGCCCAGAGGGGCGGCAACAGCTGATTTAATAGCCCCCTTATTACCACGCCTACCGGATTATTAATGTCACAGAAACCGCGATATTCATCTTATCAAGCGACACAAACCAATCTGAGCTCAAGACACCAGTTTATATTTTCTAAGGCACTCTTTGCGAGTCAAGTATGGGTACATGTCGGGTTGCAGTAATCTCCATCAATAGGTAAGATGACTCTACTGCTTCTGCTCCACTATTCTGCTGAAAGTGTGTGTGTTTTTTTTTTAATCATTTTAAAAAACTTCAATTCTCCTTTGCAATCAAACTATATCCACACTACACATAATTCATTACAGATCCATCTGTTTGCCAAATAAGATACATCAGTGGGCGGTGGGGGGCCGGGGGGGGGGGGAGAGAAAACAAATAACAGGCTGCAGAGGCTGCAAGACTAGCGTTTAGACTGGGCGTATACTTAGTGAAAAGTATTGACAATATATGAGTTAAGTGAGCAGATTAACCTTACAAGAAAATGTATGAGTTAAGTGAGGCGATTAACCACATTAGAAAATGTATGAGTTAAGTGAGGCAATTAACCACATTAGAAAATGTATGAGTTAAGTGAGGCGATTAACCACATTAGAAAATGTATGAGTTAAGTGAGGCAATTAACCACATTAGAAAATGTATGAGTTAAGTGAGGCAATTAACCACATCAGAAAATGTATGAGTTGAAGGAGCAGTTTAACCACATCAGAAAATGTATAAGTTAAGAGAGGCAATTAACCACATCAGAAAATGTATAAGTTAAGAGAGGCAATTAACCACATCAGAAAATGTATAAGTTAAGAGAGGCAATTAACCACATCAGAAAATGTATGAGTTGAAGGAGCAGTTTAACCACATCAGAAAATGTATGAGTTAAGGGAGCAGATTAACCACATCAGAAAATGTATGAATTAAGTGAGGCGATTAACCACATCAGAAAATGCATGAGTTAAAGGAGCAGATTACCCACATCAGAAAATGTATGAGTTAATGGAGCAGATTAACCACATCAGAAAATGTATCAGTTAAGTGAGCACAATACCCACATCAAAAAATGTATGAGTCAAGTGAGCAGATTACCCACATCAAAAAATATATGAGTTAAATGAGCCGATTAACCAGATGGGAAAATGTATGAGTTAAGTGAGCAGATTAACCACATCGCTTCACCGTAGACATACATTATGAGCAAGTAAATGAACAAGTATGTGAGACATATACAGGTTTCAGTGCAAATTGTCTAGCATATTGCAGACACATGGAATGTGGGATTGTCCTGACGCTTTCCTTTACTGGACGTTGCCGAGCAAACCCCAACAGCCCCTGGATGTTGTGTGCTTTTTCTAGGCAAATTTACGTCCAGTAGTTTGCCACAGCTTTCTCTACGGCCGGCTTTCTTGATACTACTGTCAAGACCAACGCAAGGCGCATCGCCCGCAGCTGGGAGCGAACCCGGCATCCCGGCATTACGAACCGTTTGCATCGTCTTATCATGTACGCACACTCTTACGTAATTCAACAATTGAACAGCCCTATGCATATGTTATTTGGTGCTCCTGAAAAGACAACAAATATGCCTATGCTGTCTATAATATGAAACATTGCGGGGAAAAAACCATCTGCCTTTTTAACAAAGCACTAAACACAAATTCCGGAATCACTGAATGAGCTAGCATAACTGTGAAATTCTGACAAAAGACAACATTTCAGTGAGTGGAAATCTATTTCAAGGCAACAAATAAAGATGATGGTTTTGTAATTGTTCCACTCTGTGATTGCTGTCTGTAAGAGCAAGAAATCTTTTGACTAAATGGGCATATAGGGCTGCAAGTATATTGTATAGACCAATGGGCACACCGTGTGTGATGTAGTCGTCATAATCCCGTCTGTTTTTACTTCCACAATTATTTTCGAAAAACTTCCGGCTGCGTCAGGTGGTAAACCCACGAATCAAGAAAATTAGAACCTCAAAAATTTGAATTAAACAGCAACAAATCCCAGAAGCCCCGTTCCACTATATATATAAAACACTGCTAAGTTATTGCAGTTTTGAAGCCTGCCAACTAATGTGGGGATGGGAGTGGCAAAAGAAGAAGTATCGCCCCCTGTGGCACCATTATGAAATATAAAACAATAGCGCAATCAAAACATAAACACGTACTTACCTCTTTCTGAGATTTCTTTGCTGGCTACTGCAGACATAGCCCCACACACAGCCAACAGAACAAGGAAGGTCGGGGCAGCCATGTCTCTTCTGTGAACAGACTTCAACAAATCAGCAAACGGAGCAGTTACTCCCAAATAAAATTTTTCCAGTTTGATGTGAAAGTTGATTTCCTGAAAGTAAAGTCTTTGAAAAAAAATAGATCCACACACACACACACACACACACACACACACACACGCACACACACACACACACACACATACACACACATACAATCATACATGAACAATGACAAAAGTCGCATGCATGTGATCAATGTCTGCAAGACAGGGTGAACTAGAAATGATGCACTTCTGTTCGGTGAAATACTTTACTAAGAGGGGGACGTGGTCTCAAGAAAACAGTGAAATAGAACGAAAACATCATTCCTATCCGGAGCATCAAGTAAACAGTGAAACAGAACGGAATCAGCATTTCTATCTGGAGCATCAAGTAAACAGTGAAACAGAACGGAATCAGCATTTCTATCCGGAGCATCAAGTAAACAGTGAAACAGAACGGAATCAGCATTTCTATCTGGAACATCAAGTAAACAGTGAAACAGAACGGAATCAGCATTTCTATCTGGAACATCAAGTAAACAGTGAAACAGAACGGAATCAGCATTTCTATCTGGAACATCAAGTAAACAGTGAAACAGAACGGAATCAGCATTTCTATCTGGAACATCAAGTAAACAGTGAAACAGAACGGAATCAGCATTTCTATCTGGAACATCAAGTAAACTGTGAAACAGAACGGAATCAGCATTTCTATCTGGAACATCAAGTAAACAGTGAAACAGAACGGAATCAGCATTTCTATCTGGAACATCAAGTAAACAGTGAAACAGAACGGAATCAGCATTTCTATCTGGAACATCAAGTAAACATCAAGTAAACTGTGAAACAGAACGGAATCAGCATTTCTATCTGGAACATCAAGTAAACATCAAGTAAACTGTGCAACAGAACGGAAACAGTGTTTCTAACTGCAGGGACTGTTTTAACTAAGAGTGACCAGACGGTGTATGCGATGTTCTGTTCATTGTTGTCTAGTTTGTGTATGTGCTGATGAGGGCTTTATAGCCGTAATGTTTGCGTGTTTTTTTTTTTCTTTGTGTTTTCTATATTGTGAAGCTCGCTGATATACTTTTCGTTCGGGTTTATATCTTTCCTTGATATGTTTATAGAGGAAAACAACAAGCAAACATTTGATCAGAATGGAACAGGCACATTAAATATGAGACCTCTTCGTTGCCTACAACGAGAGGAACGGAGCATTAACAGGAACGTCAAGAGTGCAGAGATGTCAATCGTTAATTCAGTTCTTCGTGACATATTTTTAAATAACTATGGTAGGTCAGTTTAGAAAAAGATAATACATCAGACAAGGAACACATAACGGAACTCCTTGCATTGATTAGGGGACTATTGTGAAACGCTCACAATAATTATGGCTTCCCTCGACTCCTTTAAATGACCACTCCCCTAATAATGTTATTGTAACTCAATGAGTTAAAATTCTGAAAACCGTGTTAGAAATTATAAACAATTTTTTTTTACAAGAAACAAACATTACGCACTTGCCAGAGTGTGAAGTCTTATTGCTCAGAAAACAAGACTGATCAGATAGAATGTGGCAGGCGGTCTTCTATACGAGAGACCTGCCACGTGGCAAGAGTTGATTTATTTCCGTATGCAAGAACAAGACACTCGAAGCTCTTCCATTGGATACTGTATTCACGTTCGCTCATATACACTTGGCAACCACACTATGTATGTTTGCTGAAGTAAACGTGGCAATCACACTATGTATGTTCGCTGAAGTTTGTTTGTTTTAGTATCCAGAAGCCATGAGTTGTTAACCCTTAGGCTCGGTATTATGGATATCGCAACCTTTCGGCCTTGATTCCATTGTAAATACCGTCAATCTGGGAGAAAATGTGGCTTTCCTGCCTACCCCCGGGATTGAACCCGGACCACAAGGTGTACGTCACCCAGTCTCCGCGAAATCCGGTTTAGCCAATTCCCCTAGAGAGCCGGGCATTCGATGAAGTAAACGTGGCAATCACACTATGTATGTTGTTGAGTGCACGTGTCGTATCATTTTGCAAGCCTGGGCTGGGGTTCAGCCAATTACAAGCATATCCAAAGCGTATACGGCGCAATCTAGGAATCGTCATCATCGTCATGTCGTAACACTGCGTCTCGTTGGGTCACCAGTTTCTGTTGACTGCCTGATCAGCTCTCTCTCTACCTTTGGCGGTCAGTTGCGATGGACTTCATTGTTGCATGCCTGAGGTCTGTCCAATCAGTCAGGTTCTGTAACCAGGTTTTTGGGTCTGCCTCTTCTCCTCTTTTCCTCTCCTGAGCCCTGTAGTATTGTTTTTGAGGGGCTGTTAGATCTTATTACATGTTCATACCATTGCATTTTTCGCCTTTTCGCTGTAGTTAAAAGAGGTTCATAGTTGCCAGTGTGCTGTATAATTATATGACGAACCTCTTCGTTTGTAATGTGGTCTCTGTATGATTTTAAAGAATTTTCTGAAACATCGCATTTCTAATGCTTGTATCTGTCTGTCAAGTTCAGCTGTTCAGGTCCACATTCACAGCCATACCGGCACAACTCCGAGATGTAATAACAGCTAGTGCTCTGAGCAATCGAATTTTAGTTTTGCATTAAATGTTTTAGGGATCCCTTTCCTCATACGTTACATCCGTCCCAATAAGGGACGCTAATTTTGTTTTCATTTGTCCCCACCCCCCCCCCTTTCCACCCCTTTCCACCCCCTCCCCCTCCACCCACGCCCACCGACTATCGTCGGAAACCCTAATACACCTAATGGTTTTTATTGTGAGTCTTTGACTTGCACCCAGGAGGGGGAGAGGGGGGGGGGGGTTCAGCTGAATGATAGCACTTTGTGTCACTGTGTGTTAATCGCTCAGTTTGCAGTCCTGGTGAGGTTAAACTTTAAAACTTCACTCAGAAGCATGTTCTGCCCTGTAAAAAATCTGTACAAGAAAATATTCTTTTACCTACGAACGTATGGAAATCGGTAGATCAAGGGAGGTAACAGTCTAACATGTTGTAGCAGAGTCCGCACCCCAACCCCTTTCCGCGCCCCGACCCCCTTTTTATTAGTATTGCATTGTTTGCACGTTATGACCCTTGTGGCTTTCACCCTTCTTGTTAGAACTTTTCCCACGTACTATGAATCGCATGATCTGACATGTGACTATCCCCGTCCAAGTTCTAAAGTCATTAATCAAATACTTCTCCCGGCCAGATCAGGTGGTGCCAGTAGCTGCAAAACAAGGAGGGGTAGGAGTCCCCTAGTGGCCCCTTTATAAGCGATTGCCCGGGATCTTCGGGAGCGCTTAGCTCAGATAGATAGACAGACAGACCAGAGGAGCGGTTTGCTCAGATAGATAGACAGACAGATAGACTTAGATTCAGACAGTCGAGGATTGGAGCTCACAGACTCAGGCAGACGCACGCACAGTCAGGACAGACGAACACGAGACGAACAACAGAGGATAGTTGAGCAGTGACAGAAGAAAGAGGATAACAGAGGATAACAGAGGACAACAGAGGACAGGCTAGACATAGAGACAGACGAATAGTAGAGCGAAGTACCGAGTATTGCAACCAATACAATGTGAGCCGGATCACCTGGGGATTCCCAATGTAACAAAGAAGAAGAAGTTAAAAAGATGTGTTAGGTTAATCTGCACTAGTAGCCCGGTGGCAGTTTGAGACACTAGAAATAGTTTAATAAAAGAACACAACGTGAATCTATGAGGTTTTAGAGTTAAAGGACAACAGTGTGAATTTTTTCTATATTCTGTGACATTGATGTAAACTTAAATTAAAGAAGGAGGCAATTCAAAGAACTTGGGCACTTGTTTAAAGATACTTTGTTGTTCAAGCATTATAGTGCACGTGAGAGGCATGTAGAAAGTAACACAACAATCATCTTCAACATAACGCCACCACTATCGTCACGACCATCTTTCTCCTCGTCTATAATCTTCCAAATCGACTCCTCCTGTAGCAAACCTAAAGACGAACCTGGGTGTCACATCAACCAACGCAACGAAGAAGAGAGCAGTGCTACAATGTTGGCTTTTTGAAGAAGGATTACAGTTAGAATTACGGTTAGACTCGTGGGATGTATAGAGATTAGAAGAAAATATCATCTTCAATTAGTGTGTCCTCTACAACCGTCACTCTCTCCACGGCACGCCTGAAAGTATCCCTCTCCCTAGCCAGCTCTCCAGCCCTATGTGCTTTCAATGGAAATGCATCTTCAATGTCCTGTATCCAACTTCGCGATGGCTGACCCAGACTTACTTTCTACAAACGGTACCCTCTATCATCGTTTGTTTTTGAGCCACCATAACGTTTGATTTAAGCCACCATAACGTTTGATTTAAGCCACCATAACGTTTGATTTAAGCCACCATAACGTTTGATTTAAGCCACCATAACGTCTGATGTGGCCAAAATACTTCAACGTTCGGGACTGGACTGTTAGAAAGCGGTTCTACTCGATATTCAGCTTGTGAAGAATGTCGCTGTTCTTCTTTCTGATTAATGGTATTGTCGTGGAATGATAAGCCATTACGCATCGGTCCGTAAGACTGGTAACCTGACTTACCTGTAATCGGCAAAAATTCAAACTTGGACTCGTCCAGAAAGATATAGTCCCTTATATCTATATATATATATAGGCCTTTATTAGACAACATTATTATGTCTACATTTTCTAGTTGATTTAACTAAACTCCACTTTTAAATGTATATATCTTTGATATATATTAGAAGCAAAGCTTTGGTTTGATATATATCATAACGTCTAGTCTGAGAAGGGAGGCAGAGCCAGTCACTGCTGCCTTTCGCTGCTTTAGATTCAGCTGAACACACGCCGTGATTGTAACTGACTCACAGAGAATGTTGAGACAAGTGGAGACAAGCATGGGCAGTGTAGAGTCGCAAGCATCTCATTAGTGGTCCCGGGTAGTTAACGCCCTTTGGCTATATTCTCCAGAGTATGCAAGTGTGTTAGAAAAAACAAGCAGGTAGACAAGACTGGTCAGTTCTGCACCCCTTGGTGGTGAAATTATGTGTGACTAGCTACATGTTGTGAGGATCGTTTGGGAACGAGTGAACAGTCCTGAGTCACAAATAAGGCATAACACATCAAAGAGCATTGTGTTTGTATCTGTTCTACTAAGTGGCAAGTTGAATCCTAGCTTTGTCCAAAGTTGTGGTCCAGTCGATCTGTGCTGTATTTTGTCAGACTGAGCAACGAATGTCCACCGTTAAGACATTTTGATGTTACGGTGTAATGAGGCAATTTTACAGATCACTGCTAGGAGGACACTTGTAAAATAAATTTTATATTTAGTAGTTTTTGTGTGTGTTTTTAGTAACTAGCGTAGTTTGTGTCCTGATCCAACAAAATGATCCTGACCATCTGCATTTATTAAAGCTTTACTAAGGAATTCGTTTTGAAGAGCTTATGAACTTATCTTTTAAATATGAGGGAGGCGATACTTTCAGTTAGGCGGTTGGGGGGTGGGGGGAGGGGGGGGGGTCAAAATTAAAAGTCATACTGCTTTATAATAAGTGTGGCTTCTTGGGATATTGCACACAGCTGCATGACCTGGTCTTATTGAGTGGGTTAGGTTTTAGCTTGTGGAAGAATGTTCCCAGCATCCATGATTTTTTGTTTAATCTATAACTAGTTCTGATGTGGATTTGTTGGGTTTGGAACATTTCTGTCAAACATGTCCCAATCATACTCGTAGGGCTAGGTGCAAGTGAGACAGACCATGGAGGTAGAAAAAAAAAATGTTGTTATGCGAAGAAATCTAATTCTCTTCTGCAAAGAAAATTTGTGTTGTTCTGCAAAAGAAAATTGATAATGTTATATAAAGAAAATTAATGTTGTTCTACGAAGAAAATTATTTTTGTTCTGCAAGAGAAATATCGTAATACTACTGCTCGACTAGGGGGTGCATTGTTGTATGTAAAAGTAAAACCTTGTAAACGAGTTTTGAAAAGGAGCAGAACAAGTTTAGTCAGGAGATTGTGTATGTACCGTGTGTAGTCACGTTCCTCCAATTAGGCACAAGCTGTCTTCTTCTTCTTTTTCTTCTTCTTCTTCTTCTTCTTTTTCTTCTTCTTCTTCTTCTTCTTCTTCTTCTTCTTCTTCTTCTTCTTCTTCTTCTTCTTCTTCTTCTTCTTCTTCTTCTTCTTCTTCTTCTTCTTCTTCTTCTTCTTCTTCTCTTGTGTTTGCTGCAAGCTCCGGGGGGAAAGTCCTGGTTGTTCGTCCATTTGAACTTTAGCTTTGTGCCAGGGCCTGAGTTTTGCATGTAGCTCCATGTTACAAGACTGTTGTGTGCTCTTGGTTGTTCCTTGCCGCTCGAGCAAATGCGCTTCGTCTTCAAAGAAAGCTCCCAGTGAATCGACTCTTACGACATACTTGTTAAGAAGGCACCTAGTATATTCTTGCCCCCTCCTCCCCCCCCCCCTTACAATAGGACTCCGGAACCTACACAAGTTGTTTGTTATTGATTACCATACAATGATGCCCCCGCCAAAGTCCAAAGTCTCGTGGGAGCATCTCGTTCATGTGGACGACCGTACGCGTTTTTATAGTGGATCTCGACGTGTGTGAAAGCATGACCAAGAACCATTGTCTTTAAGGCCATCTGACGTGCATATCCGCCGACTTAAACTTTTTCTGGGTGTGGCTTGGCTCAAAACGATTGCAGTGTGCAGGTTAAAGTGGACAGCTGTACCGCGGCATAGGTTCGCTTCGGTATTCGTCTGGAATGAACAGACGATGCAACATTGCTGACATATCTCGAAGAGTAGGCAAAAGCAAATTATGTGGGCAGATTTGTAGTAGACGTCACACTTCATGAGCTTCAACTAGGTTAACGTTGTGCAAAAAAGGCAAAATTAAACACCAGAAATTCAGATTCCTGAAGATTTTTTTTTTGGGGGGGGGGGGGGGGGGTAGGGAACTCCTTCCAAGTCGGCATTTGTGGCTTAGGGGTTGCGAACGCTCTTTGCAATAACAGGGTGCCAGGTTGGATCCCAGCTGCGGGCCTTGCCCCTTGAGTTCGTTTCGACAGTGGTATCGAGAAGCCAACCGTCCAGAAAGCAATGGCAAACTACTAGGCGTTAATTTATGTGCGTAGAAAAACCACAACAGCCTAATAATGCTGGGGTTGGTTCTGCAACGTCCTGTAAAGGATACGCAACTAACTTGAACTCTTTCCGAACTATAACATTTCCACCTCCTCCATTCTCAGAAACTACATCCTAGAAGGCACTCGGCTCTTCTTAGCAAGGTCAAGTGAGATTTCATTGTCATTCATTTCATCCAATTAGTTTTACATCTGTGTATTTTAGTATTATGCAGTGTGTGTGTGTGTGTGTGCGTGCGTGCGTGCGTGTGTGTGTGTGCGTGCGTGTGTGTGTGTGTGTGTGTGTGTGTGTGTTTAAAACCACAATAATGTATAACATATGTTTGCTATACATACAGTTTTTGTACGCACTGTTTGCTATACGTACTGTGTGGTATAGTACTGTTTGCTAAACGTACTGTTTGCTATACGTCCTGTTTTTTATACGTCCTAGGATCAGGAACAGATTAAGTACGTATACCGAGGTACTACTGTGTCCCCAAACACGATATTAGACAGATACTATGGCAGACCATGATGACACCTGTCTGAGCTCTCTGTTGTAGAGCTCTTGCAGATGTAAAAACACACACATACAAACATACACACACACACACACACACACACACACACACACACAAGCATGCCATTCTACGTCTTTTGCTTGTTAGTATAAATGTTGTTTGAATTCAAAGAAAAAGGAAGGCAACTCTAGTTTACTGACGTGTCTATTTAGTTGGAGGTCGAGACCAAGATAAGTTTCTTCTGAAACAGGTGAGCCAGCCTTGGTGGTTTGGTCATGCACATGTGGCGGGACGAGAGCACCACCTGATCCTTGATTCTGCTGCTGGTGTAAGATGGTGAATGATGACCGTCATTGCTTTTCAAACCTGGCATATGCCGGTGATAGTGACATTTCAAGGGAGTGGGAGTGGTTGGCCGAGCAAGTTTGAGAAACACTGGTACAGAGTAAATTATCTTGCAATCAGTTCCTGGTCAAATATTACGTAGGAAAATTTTTGAAAGACTAAAATATGCTACAGTATTGATACAAAGCTAAGAGATATCAGTCTGGTTTTCAGTCAAACAGAACATGCAATGACCAGATAGTCTCATTACGTACAATAATAGAGCAAAGTATTGAGCTGAATTTGCCACTCAACACTGGATTCATAGACGATGGGAAAGCTTTTGACATCATTGATAGGGAATCTCTTTGGAAATTGATAGGGCACTATGGTATCACACAGAACATTAGCCTAGTAAAAACAACATATCAAGACATGAAAGGTCGACTTCTCCGTAAGGGAAAGCAGATACATCTAAAATTCAAAAGTATTGTGCGACGGGATGACTTTCGTCGCCTCTTCTGTTTTTACTAGCAGTGTAGAATTGGAATTCATTGGACCTCTACAAAACAGCTTGATGATCTGGACTTAGCTGACGATATTTCACTTCTGTTCCTTTCACGGAATCAGATGCAAGATAAATATTCCTAGA
>CAJHNH020004569.1:125000-155000 GCA_905116865.2 Candidula unifasciata
GATTTTGAAAATATTTCTCAGACCAGATAATTTCAATCCTTGGTAAGGGCTGTGATTTTTTCACATGGACTTTGAATTCTAGTGATTCCCCCTGGTCTCTGGGTAGTGAGATCGGGCGCCCGTGTGCATTGTTGCGCACGTAAAAAATCTCTTGGCAGTTGGAAATCGAAAGGAGTGGCCTAACGGCAGTAGTTGGAGTTTAAAATTTATCCAAAGTATTGCAAGATTCTCGCCGGTGCTACAGAGCCTGTGCACTGCCCTGAGCTTCTTCGGAGACTTGAATTAGAAGAAGAACGGAGCACTTATGGGGTTACTACCCGTGTACCATGATGTTGATCCGTCGTTTAAAACTTCAAACCTCAAACTTTAACACTTGTTTTCTCACTTGTGATTGGCGAGATTAATGTGCTTCTTGCTAAAGACCAGCTTTGCAATGGCGAGTCTTGACCTCTACGCTTTTACCGTTGTACGGTGAGTCGTGAAGTAAACATTTAGTTGGCTGTTTCACGTAATAGAACAAACACATAAGTCTGCAGTGGAACAGATGTGTGCACGTGTGGTATAGTGCTTCAGATAAGAGAATAAATGCCAAATTCAACAATGAGCCCACTGTGTGCACGTGTGGTATAGTGCTTCAGATAAGAGAATAAATGCCAAATTCAACAATGAGCCCACTGTGTGCACGTACCATCTGATGCTCCAAGTCAGCGAATACACTGCATGAATATTAGGTCTTCAAACAAACACTGAAAATAAACCTTTGTGGATCACTGATTAACTAAACACACATGTAAAATTCAGACAGAAGACAAGATTTTAGACATAGACGATCTTTTTGAAACCAACGAAAGAAGATGATGTGGCTGAAACTGTTGTTCCCTCTAGGATTGCTGTTTGTAAGGCTGGCACCTCAAGAACGAGAATCAAACAAGAGGAAATTGCAGAAACCTCGTTCAAGCGTGTAATGCAGTCAAGGTATCCCTCTTAGTTACACAGTAACTAAGTAAAATTTCCATTTAATGTGAAAATGCAAGTGGAAGAAGAAGATGAAATGATGGGAGATAATTTTACAAAACCACTTGCGACACCATGATAAAATATAAAATCAATACAGCATTCAAAGAGTAAAGAAAGTAAGTAAGTAAAGTTAGGATCCCTTTTCACCCCATTACACGTATCGGGTATATGGGAAAAGCGGCCATAATTTTACAGAACATCGGCACTAGTTGGATAATTCCGCCGGCCGTCTTTACATCCCCAGGACAGCAATCCTGGTACCCATTTTAGGCAAGGTCGACCTGCGACCCCCATACCACGATAAAAATCCACGCAGCCAGCAGTGGGTTTCGATTCCGAAACGTTGGAATTACGAGTCGGATTCGCAACACCTAAGCTACGGACGCCGCTATTCAAAGAGTACTAGATATTTACTTCCTACAGGGACGCCTCCTGGGCCTAACTGCGACATCACCCCAGGCACAAGCAGCATGATAAAGCAGATCCAGGCAGCCATATTTCTTCTGTGAACAGATTCAAACACGTCAGCAAACTGAGCAGATACTTTCAAGGCAGATTTTTGTTGTTGTTTGGGTGAAACTTTAGGTCCTAGAATATTGCTGGTTTACCGTGGTGAGGTAAGCAGTTGATTTCTTGGAAAACAGCTCACTATGTTTAAATAAATCGGCCCTTTTAGTATCGATTGGGAATTTCGAGGAAGACTACCATTCATAACTCTTAAGTCAGATGCAATGGTATCCAGGTCACGTGATTCAGGTGGGGAGATTAATCCACTTGGATCAGAATTGAATGGAGACTTTTCCTAAACTGAAACTTTTCTGCGAGCTCTAATTCCCCTGTTCTACCTCAAAAACCAGTCATTATGTTTACTTAAGGAGCATCGCCTTAGGATCTGATCTAATTGAACACAACAGACACAGACTCACACTGGGAATAGGTTGCTATGCCACCTCCACGGGTTTAAGGCACTTCATTGTCAACAGCGCAAACAAGGGCCCACAAGTAAAAGTAAGGGCGCTTTTGGAGGCGCATCACCCCCCCCCCCCCCCTTTTTCCGCTCTCTCAGACTGAGTATGCTGTTCAATACGTGAAGTTTATCTCTGATGTTCGGATCCATGGATTCGTGATTGCTGAAGTGGACAGTATCATTCCGATCGCCTTTATTTCCTGGCACCCAGTCTTTATTAGCCCCGGCACGGAGCTCCAATCAACACTCCAGCGTTTATAAGAGGATTTAAATCTGTGTCTAATAGACTGGCAAGCGAGTGTTCTAGCCACTGGGCACCTTGTGTGTGTATGCGTGTGTGGTGAGAGGGTCGTGGGGCAAAGCGACGGGGTTGGTGAGTGTGAATGTGTGTTTTAGTGTGTGAGTTTATTTTTATGAGAGCATAGGTGTGAGTGTGTGTATATGCGTTATTGTGTGTGTGTGTGAATGTGACTGCGTGTATGTGAGTATGTGTGTTTAAATGAAAGTGAGTGTGTGTATGTAAGTGCATGCGCGTTAGTGTTTGTCTCTGTAAGTGTGTGCACTCGCACATTTATAAGCACAACCATAACAGTGAACAAAGAAAGAGATCAGATCATAAACTCCAGAAAATATCTTTAACAAGTATCTAAATAGAACTCTTCATCTGCTTGGAACACAAACAGTTACACATTTATAGGCTTTGGTAGAGGGTGTAATTGAAAGGACACATGCAAAGATGTAAAAATATAAAATTTGCTGAGTGGAAAAGAAATACAGAAAGCCTAAAACAATGATTTACAACCTGTGGGTCACGACCACTTTGGAGGTCGAGCGACCCTTTCACAGGGGTCACCTAAGAACATCGGAAAACACATATTCTGTGAAATTTTGAAGTAGCATTGAAAATAATTTTATGCCTGGGGTGGCCACAACATGAGGAACAACATTAAAGGGTCGCGGCATTTGGAAAGTTGAGAACCACTGTTTTAAAAGATCTAAACTTCTTGACGATTGGCTGATAAATATCATCTTGTCTCAGAAACTGGATTATTTTGACAATATGAAACGCCCTGGTGGATCGGGAAGAACAGTAGCAGATGGCATGGTGCCGTAAAATGGGAGCACTTGTGGAATGTCTCGAGTGTAGTAATACGAGTTTTAATTCATGCATTCATTTATTCAAGTCGTGTTTTTAAAAAACGATATTAGGACAGTTTAAGACACCAGAATATAGTACGCAGTAAACTCAGGGCTAAGGGCCTCCACTGACCAGGGACATTTTGGGAGGTGTTCAGGGAAATTATGGATCAGCAAATCTCTGGTGACTGACAGTTTCCGCATAGTTTCATTGTTGCCCAAGTGGATCATAATTCTCCTTGTCTTCTTGAGTTGACTTGAGATGAGTTGATTCAAGAACCGACACCACGGCACTCTAGGCACTCTCATAAGCGATATGTCCCCATTTTCAGCAGCCAGTGCGGAGATCAATACTAATGGTACCAGTAGCATTCTGATTAAACGTTCCTCTTGCCTTTCCTCCGAGCGTCGAACATCAGCCACAACCGCTTATCACTTCTCGCTGCATCAGTCTCACCAGACTGTGGTGATCCATCTGCTTCTCTGAACTGTACACACTCTCCCACAAGACACTAACCACGTCGGCCTTATTATGCATCAGTATTCCACCATGTTGTGTGGAGCCAGCCAGTCTGTCCTTCTGTTCATTTCCTAACACAACAGCACATCCGGAGAACAGATCCAAACAATACTCCTCACCTGTGACCTCCGCAGGGAAGCATGCCACTCTGCACGAAGCCTACCTTTCATGACCTTCTTCAGCATTCTTTTAAGTCATTTACAGTCACGATGTGTGTGTGTGTATGTGTGTGTGTGTGTATGTGTGTGTCGTGATCTCTAACGAGCGGAAAGCTGCAGTAACCGCCTCCACCTCCATTATTAAGCTGGATGTTGTGGTATCATATGCTAGGCTCTCCTGCACCAAACGTCGACAATTAACTTTTGCTAAGAAATCCCAAGCACTACATTTGCCTCTTGACACCTAACTGTTCGCATAAATAATCAAATCCTCTAAGCGAGCCTTATCTTGAATAATTTGCTGAATTTCCACCTCTGTGGCACCTGCTGGCCATTCTCTGCACGTCCGGTTCAATGTGATTATGACTCTACACAAGTCTGACTGTTCAGGTGGCACTTTGACCCACTCTTCTCCTCGCCTAATGTTCTCAAGAATGCAAACCTGTCTGATTGTGTCTTCTGCTTGAGCCATCCATGACTTCCCTCTTATCAGCCGCTGACCCTTAACTGCACCCAGAGCTTCGTGCAAAGGGTGGTCTGTGTCTGCAGCTACCTTGAGAAATGACTTCGACTGCAGCCCCTCCAGCCTACCTACAACAGTCAGCAAACCAAGGTTGTACATCATACACACCACTGGAGTGTTTCTTGTGCAACCCAGAATGACCGGCATAGCTGTATTCTGTATGCGTCCTTTTTGGCATTTTGTCACAACCATCTCCACCAGGTCCTTAACGGACATGGTCCTGTCAAATGATATTCCCAAATACTTAAGTTTGCTCTCTCTTTTTACGTTTCTGTCATCTATCGTAAGACCTGGAACCTCAGCTCTAACCTTATCTCCTTTAAACTGGTTAGCTAAAAAAAAAACATTTCAAATTTTCTAAATTGAAACAAACCTGTATTGTACTTGTCTGGGTGTCGAGTTTTCTTGCTTCGCCAAACAGACTGTACAGATCTTGCAGAGGAATGAAAATAGAGTTGATACGTTGGCGATGTCAGCGACTGTCACTATTGGATTACGTGTCCTTCTTCGCTAAAGTAAATGTGGCCAATCCAGTTTAACAGTATGTCTTTGTCTGTTGTCATCTTGCAGACGTGGGCTAAAGGTGTAACGTGTTACAAGCCCGTCAGTATCTCTGAGGGCTCTGTTACGCCCCGGTCACTCCATTTCGGCTTCCTCTCATGCTGCTACTACTGCTGCTGCTGCTGTCGCTGCTAGTGCTTCTTGTTCCCTTTCTTAGGACCCAATGGCAAACTACCGAACGTTAAACTTAATCATGACCAATCAAAAAAGTAAAAGGGCGCAGGGACTCGTTGTGCAACATCCTAAAAAAGTAAACCCAACTAGCTACAGAACATGCTTGCACCTGATAGCACTTCCATTAGCCTGACTTCTCGTCCGTGTTTCTGACACTTTCATATCTTCTCAAGTTCGTCCCTGCTTCTGTGTTATGTGTCGTCTGTAGATATACGATCACTGATTTTGTAGACCTATCTTTTGTATGTAGGTCTAGAGCTAAGTTGAACCGAATCAAGAACAGTCATCTAAGAACACAGGACATTCTCATTATTGCGCCGTCCTTAACTTCAGCAGCCAATGCAAAGTTCCGGTACCAGTGATGCCAGTAGCAGTCTGTGTGATGTGTTAATATAGGTCTCTCTTATGTTATCACAATCGACGTCACTGCACATTTGATATTCCCATACGTGCTCTATCCTTCGATGCAGCAGCCACTATATGGTACCCATGTTAATTGCTCCTATGATGAGTTGGTTATGATGTCTCCTATCTCAGCCTCGAAGGCGGCATAGACGCGCTTCAGCATTTTTTACTCCGAAGTCACGCAATCATATGAGTTGGAGAGGTTTATCATTGTCCACTTGCCCTGTCCGTACAGCGTTGATGATATGGGTCATGTCCGTTCCTCCTACAAGCATTTATTGGTGCACTGCCGGCCAATCGGTCCACTCGCTCATTACTTGTTACACCGGCATGATGAGTCGCTCTGTGCTGTGTTTTGTCAAGCTGAGCAGCGAACCGATTTACTGACGTCCTGTCGTTAAGCTGCCCTGGTGTTTCAGTGTTCTCAAATCAGGTGTAGTGCTTAACTGGCAGTAACATTTTAGACTGGTCAGCCATCATTAGACGCGATCTGTGTGTGGCCAGATGTCTTATTAATTGCCAGAGTGACCTGTCTACGAGTGTCCACAGTGATGGCTGAGCGCCAACTTGCTTGACCGAATTTCTGGGATTGTTTTATGTATCCGAGGGTTTAGATTACTAAAACAAAAAAATTGGTTGTTTTACGACATGTAGTTTGGCTTGCACAACAAACCTCAATCTTGATAATTTGCCTTATAGTTGGGTCAAATGATTTGAACTGTTGATTTTACATTGCGCGTCTTTATTATTATGTCATATGTGCGCATTAGTCAGTAAACATTAAATACAGCTGTATTTTGTTGGTGTTGTTTCCTTTGTAAGAGCTCACGTTGTGTCGATCTTGAGGGGAGTGGAGCGAAGTCATCTTTAGACACATCGTAATGTGTGCGAGTGCTAAATGTAGCATACAATGCAAAGCATGGGATTTCCAAAACATTTGGTGCACTTGCTGGAATCTCTTTACCGTGAACAACAAGCAGCCATCAGAGTAGCTGGTGAAACATCAAAGTGGTTTTAAGTGCAGAGAGGAGTGAGACAGGGCTGTACTCTTCCTCCGTCACATTGTAACATAAAGGCTGAAAATTGTATGAGAAACGCAATTAGCGATGGGACATGTGAGAGCTATGATCCACTAAAAATTGGAGGTAATCCTATCCCTAAACTCATATATGCAGATGACACAGTTCTCCTTTCCATAGTGTACAAAGTTTAGTAATATTTTTTGGGGCCGCCAAAAAAAAAAAAAAAAATCACAGCAAATAAGAGAATTTTTTTTTCAAGTTGTTCATAATTAAAAAGGCACACCAACCACATATCACAATCGAAAATGAAGAAATAGAAAAGCTTGGGCTCTTTGGTGAACAACAGTATAGACTCCCCGAAAGAATTCAGAAGAAGATTTGCTTTAGCAATGCTGAGATTTGACAGCACAAAGAATCAATGGCAAAGCACCTGTAAACTAGTTACAGTAAAAATCTTGAGATCATTCATTTTTCATGTGGCAACTTACGGTTTCGAGTCCTGGACTCTCACCCAATCACTGATTTAAAAAATTGGAGATGTTGAAATAAAATGTTACAGAAAAATTAGCAGAATACCAAAGATCAAGAAGAGGGAAAACATCCACATTCTACACTAGTAGAATTGGCTCATAAACAGCATTCTGTCTCGAAAGTTGAAGTATTTGGTCACATCAAACGTCATGGTGGCTTCGCAAAGACGGTGGTGGAAGGTGCAGTTTGTGGGAATCGAGGCTAGGGTCGACCTCCGCAATGGATACAGGACTTTGAAGATGCTAGGGATATTTATACTTTCAGGCGTGCCGTGAAAATAGCAACGTTCTGTATAGGACTTGTTGATTGCTGATGATTAGATGAATTCTGTTCGTACTCCATAGTTATGCGTGGATTCTTATCGTGGTATGGGACGTCGCAGGTCGACCTAGCCTCAAATAGGTACCAGGATGGCTGTCCTGGGAAAGTACAGATGGCCGGCGTAATGCTGACCACATTACCCACCGAGTGCCGATTAGTCTGTAAAAATATGGGACGGTCTGTCCATGTGCCCGATGCGCCTTAGGCGTAATAAGGGATCTTTACTTTACTTTACTTACTCCATAGTTATGGATTTCGAGCTGTACGATAAACATGCCACCAAAGACTCCTTTTGGGGGCTGGGAGGGAGGGTGGGGGTAGGGGTGTGCCTAGTTGGTTGTTTTCTTAGTACGCTTGTTTCCACAGCAAGGCGCACACGCCATTTGGAGATAACACTTTCGACTTTCGGAACAGTAACTACAGCTTTTGATTTCAGTGTTGTCTAGTGTATCCTGTCTTTCAGAAACTTCTTTCTATAAGTGTCAGTCCACACATTGCCTATTTGGTAATTATATACACATACATGTAGTCTCATTGGCTGGCGAAGATCATGGTTTACAAGATAAAGTAAGACTGGCTGGGTGCATCAGGGAGTGGTTGATCAGTTTTACACGATGCTGATAGCATGGGCAGTAGGATGGCGACTATGCCATTGAAGAATCACTCTTGTAGTCAACCTAACAGTTATGTAGATGACAACACGCAGCCATGATGACTAAAAATTAGAAAGCGACTTACTTTAGCAATGCAGACGTCAAATAGTGTAAAGAGTCAATTGTGCAACAGCAAACAGAAAATGAATATCCTCAGAACATGCAGCTTTTTTTTTTTTTTTTTTCTTAGATTATTGTAAACCTGTAGGTAACCACCCGAAGGGGACATTTTGGTTAATCCATCAATTTTGTGTGGCAACATATTCATTCCAATAGTTGACATTTTCGCCATTTGACAGATCTCGTTGACTTTTTCGCCATTTGACAGATCTATCAATTTTGTGTGGCAACATATTCATTCCAATAGTTGACATTTTCGCCATTTGACAGATCTCGTTGACTTTTTCGTCATTTGACATATCTATCAATTTTGTGTGGCAGTGGAAACGAGAACACACTGTTTGGTAAGCAATGGCAAACTACTAAATGCTAGGTTGTCTAGTAAGATCACAAACAGCCAAGAAAATGCTGACGTTAGTTCTGCAACATTCTGTGAGAGATCCGCATGTACACTTTTGCAGGTCTAGTGAGTAGACTACACCAGCTGGGTGTGGAGAGCAAGGGAAAACCACCACACTATGTATCGCCCAAAAAATAATTACACAAAAAGTGGCTAAATGCTGTCATTCTTCAGAATCTACAATTTAGGAAAGGAAGGGGGAGGGGTGGAGAGTGGGTCATACGTGGTAACATTTAGGCTCATTGAAACGCAATAGAGGTTTATATAGAACAGTTCGTGGAGGATATGGCTACTGTAAGAAGGGACAGGAAACGAACAGCACGTCGGTGGACGAGACATTAATACCACCCTGAACGTTTGGCAGTTCATCAGGTGGGACAGATAGATCTATCAGTGTGTCCTAATCAGAGCGACGGTTTGCAAAGATCCTTCTACATCATTATGATGATTAGTGTAGAATTTACAATTTCGCACCATCTAAACATACGTGATATAAAAAAGACAATAAAATGTCATTATATTTTTATGAGCATTTAATTCAAAATTGTCAGAAAGTTTTAAATAACTAAATTCAGACTATTTTTATAGTTTTCTGATTGTAACTTTATTTTATTTTTGTTTTCTTAAGTAACTGTGGCTTGTTTGACAAGGGAGAGAACTAAAGTCACCCAAACAGACGGCGGCAAGGACAGATAACTGGGTGTCAAGGGAAGGCAATGTCAACCGATGCATGAGGTTCCGGCTCGTCTGCATTTGAATCATCAAACTGAAACATATATGTATATATAAATGAATGTCTTAATTACAATTTTTATCTTAAGCTAAAACTTAAAGGGGAGAGGATCGATTTTATTGCACTGTATTTGATCCCATATGGCTGGATATCTCCCTGCAAACGGGTTAACCGCCTACGAGCTCGCCACAGCAAGAAGGAACTGCGTTATCTCCGGCGACCATCCGCGGGAATCTCCGTCAAAATGGCATTAACCGAACAAAGCCACCATAAACGAATCCACGACATTCACAACGTTAGGTCCACGGTTTACCACTATGCCAGGGAGAATGCCTGCTTGTGTTGCTGCTTTTCACATAGTTATTCAGAATCCACCGACCATCTATGATTCATTGTATAAATTATGTCCTGTCTTTTGAAGCCAACTACAGTGACAAAAACAGTGGTATGAAGTGTCATTTATAACCTGTGGTGTTTTATACATGTGAAACACGGACAATAAACTAACAAACGGAAAACATTTACTCGTGGTAGAGATGCTGTTTCTGAGAAGAACACGAAAAATACCATAGAAGAATAGGAAAACGAAGCAGTCTTCATCGAAACAGACGAAAGTCGTAAACTTAGCGCGTTCGACGCAGACAGTTCATATTTGTTTAGACATGTTATGTGAAGGAATGGGTTGGAGAACTTGGTAACTTGATTGATGGAAAGAGAACAAAACGAAGGCAAAGCGATAAATATCTGGATGGCCTAGCCAGATGGATAGGGCGAGACAAAATTCTGGTGATCGTTAGAGATGGCAAAAAATGACAGCCTACTCTTACTGAAATGATGATGATGATTTGTAGTCAGAACAGCCCGGCCGTTCATTCACACGCACTCTTGCATCTCTCAGACAGCATATCCACAAGGGACCCTGTCATTTAGATGTGGTGATGCGCGGAAATGGTTTGGTCATGTAACAAGATTGGCATCAGACATGGAACCACATAGAGCAATGTTATACAGATACAGCGGTAACAGAGCCAGAGATCCACCCTGCGGAATAAAGACCGTAAGGAAAATCAGAGACACTGGAAAGTACTTGATACCAAGCGAACAGAAAGATCTATTCCAGAGATATCTTCCTGCCCTCACGCCACGAGGAATTCTAGGAGTAGAGAAAAGTAGAAGAAAAAGTAGAAGAATAAGAAGCCAAGAATCCACTCAAGCTACCGCTATCCATTTGAAATCTTCCGCAGTACCGACTTAGAATCTGACATAGTGACTCCACAGGCAACTCACACAATAACTCATTGTATTCAATAACTGGTAAATGTTGAAAGTAGGAATATTTATTTTACCTTGAAGCCTGGACCTTCGTCAATGGTCCCCGACTGAAATAAAAAATTTTGAAAAAAAAGTAAAGATCCCTTTTCACGTCTTTAGGCGCATCTGGTATATGGGAAGAGCGTCCCATATTTTTACAAACCAATCGGCACTGGATGGGTAATGTGGTCAGCATTACGCCGGCCGTCTTTACTTTCCCAGGACAGCCATCCTGGTACCCATTTTAGGCTGGGTCGACCTGCGACGCCCCATACCATGATAAAAACCCACGCAGCCAGCAGAGGGTTTCCATCGCGGTACGTTGGAATTATGAGTCGGACTCGCAACGCCTTAGCCACGGACCCCGCCCAGTCTGAAATAGTCAAGTGAAATTTACAGTTTTGCTTGCTGACACAATACAGACCTCTTGTCATGTATAACTGGAGAACATTTACTACCCGTCAAAAGTCAATGTACAACTTTTTATTGTCAGTACACATTTATATGTGCCTAGAAAGATTAAATGACGAAAGTTTTTAGTAAAAATGGGTGCAATATCTTCAATGACAGTCCTCTATTCAAGTGAAACCTGAAAACAACTCACAGTTTAGCATTGTGATCACGTGCAAATTGTTTTGCTCACTATAATACCAATTTTGTATATTTTTGTTTTAACTTTCCTACACCGAAACAAGTAAAGCAATCGTGCTGGTTGATATTCCATGTGTAATGGCGATTGTTCTTGAACAGAGTTAATTCTTAATTTGTTTTACAGTCACCAGATTTTGGGTTGTTGCATCACTTGCCAAAACCATGCCAAAACTTGACACCATACTAAGAAGGAGGGCTGTACCGTGGGTGGGAAATTGCTTGTCTATCTGTAAGGTTGCTAGACGGCTTTCAGTGACACTCTAACAATCACAAAATTTGGGAAATATTACTGGCCAAAGGAAGTGTGAAGGAACGCCCCAATCAGGTCGTCTTAGATGCACAGTAGACATGATGACCGGTATCTCTTTTTGTCCGCTCTGCGCCATCGACCAGTGACTTGTTCCACTCTAAGATGTCAGCTGAGACAAACTGTAAGTGTTAATATCAGTCAAAGCACCATTCGCAGACGTTTACATGAATTTGGACTGGCTAATCGACGGCGTGCAATCATAATAGATCTTAATTCTGCTGAACGCAGACCCTATGTTGCTTACTGACGTGAGAACTTTCTCTTCCCTTATGAATCTCGCTTTACTATATCATTAAATGACATCAGGATTTGAGTTAGAAGACAGCATGGAGAGCGATTTACTGATGACAATCCGAGAGGCATATCGTTATGGTAAGGTCATTGTCTAGGAAGATTTCTACAGATGCTCCAGGGCCCCACTCTCAATCATCCAGGGCAACGACCAGAATGAAATCTTGAGGCCAGTTGTTCAGCCTGCTCTGGAGGCTACAGTTAATAATGTCACCCTGCAAGATGATAATGCTCGACCCCATCGAACTCGTCTAGTGAATGACTTTAGTTGGCAACACTGGATCATCAGGATGTCGTGGCCATCTCATTCACTGGACTTTTCTCCAACTGAGCAATTCCAGGAAGTCCTGGGTCAAAGATTGTAAACAAGTCACTCCCTGCCTGTGGCGTGGCACAGGTGAATACATTTCAGCTTCAGGAATGGCAAACTGTTCCTTAAGATACTCTTCGGACTCTAGTAGACTCGGTGTATCTGCGCTGTCTTGAATGCCTCGCTGCAAACGGTGGCCATACCTGATGATTTGTAGTCAGAGCAGCCCGGCCGTTCATTCACACGCACTCTTGCATCTCCCAGGCAGCATATTCACAAGGGACACTGTCATTTAGATGTGGTGATGCGTGGAAATGGTTTGGTCATGTAACAAGATTGGCATCAGACAGGGAACCACATAGAGCAATGTTATACAGATACAGCGGTAACAGAGCCAGAGATCCACCCTGCAGAATAAAGACCGTAAGGAAAATCAGAGACACTGGAAAGTACTTGATACCAAGCAAACAGAAAGATCTATTCCAGAGATATCTTCCTGCCCTCACGCCACGAGGAATTCTAGGAGTAGAGAAAAGAAGAAGAAAAAGTAGAAGAATAAGAAGCCAAGAATCCACTCAAGCCACCGCTATCCATTTTGAATCTTCCGCGGTACCAAATGAGAATCTGACACAGTGACCCCACAAGTAAATCACACAATTACTTATTGTATTCCATAACTGGTAAATGTTGAAAGTAGGAATATTTATTTTACCTTGAAGCCTGGACCTTCGTCATTGGTCCCCGACTGAAATAAAAAGTTTTAAAAAAAGTAAAGATCCATTTTCACGCCTTTAGGCGCATCGCGTATATGGGAAGAGCGTACCATATTTTTACAGACCAATCGGTACTGGATGGGTAATGTGGTCAGCATTACGCCGGCCGTCTTTACTTTCCCAGGACAGCCATCCTGGTACCCATTTTAGGCTGGGTCGACCTGCGACGCCCCATACCATGATAAAAACCCACGCAGCCAGCAGAGGGTTTCCATCGCGGTACGTTGGAATTATGAGTCGGACTCGCAACGCCTTAGCCACGGAACCCGCCCAGTCTGAAATTGTCAAGTGAAATTTACAGTTTTGCTTGCTGACACAATACAGACCTCTTGTCATGTATAACTGGAGAACATTTACTACCCGTCAAAAGTCAATGTACAACTTTTTATTTTCAGTACACTTTTATATGTGCCTAGAAAGATTAAATGACGAAAGTTTTTAGTAAAAATGGGTGCAATATCTTCAATGACAGTCCTCTATTCAAGTGAAACCTGAAAACAACTCACAGTTTAGCATTGTGATCACGTGCAAATTGTTTTGTTCACTATAATACAAATTTTGTATATTTTTGTTTTAACTTTCCTACACCGAAACAAGTAAAGGAATCGTGCTGGTTGATATCCATGTGCAATGGCGATTGTTCTTGAACAGAGTTATTACCTAATTTGTTTCACAGTCACCAGATTTTGGGTTGTTGCATCACTTGCCAAAACCATGCCAAGTCTTGACGCCGTACAAAGAAGAAGGGCTGTACCGTGGGTGGGAAATGACTTGTCTATCTGTTAGGTTGCTAGACGGCTTGCAGTGACACTCTAACAATCACACAGTTTTGGAAAGATTACTGGCCAAAGGAAGTGTGAAGGATCGCCCCGATCAGGTCTCCTTAGATGCACAGTAGACATGATGACCGGTATCTCTTTTTGTCCGCTCTGCGCCATCGACCAGTGACTTGTTCCACTCTAAGATGTCAGCTGAGACAAACTGTAAGTGTTAATATCAGTCAAAGCACCATTCGCAGACGTTTACATGAATTTGGACTGGCTAATCGACGGCGTGCAATCATAATCGCTCTTTCTTCTGCTGAACGCAGACCCTATGTTGCTTACTGACGTGAGAACTTTCTCTTCCTTATGAATCTCGCTTTACTGTATCATTAAATGACATCAGGATTTGAGTTAGAAGACAGCATGGAGAGCGATTTACTGATGACAATCCGAGAGGCATATCGTTATGGTAAGGTCATTGTCTAGGAAGATTTCTACAGATGCTCCAGGGCCCCACTCTCAATCATCCAGGGCAACGACCAGAATGAAATCTTGAGGCCAGTTGTTCAGCCTGCTCTGGAGGCTACAGTTAATAATGTCACCCTCCAAGATGATAATGCTCGACCCCATCGAACTCGTCTAGTGAATGACTTTAGTTGGCAACACTGGATCATCAGGATGTCGTGGCCGGCTCATTCACTGGACCTTTCTCCAACTGAGCAATTCCAGGAAGTCCTGGGTCAAAGATTGTAAACAAGTCACTTACTGCCTGTGGCGTTGCACAATTGAATACATTTCTGCTTCAGGAATGGCAAAATGTTCCTTAAGATACTCTTCAGACTCTAGTAGACTCGGTGTATCTGCGCTGTCTTGAATGCCTCGCTGCAAACGGTGGCCATACCTGATGTCTAGTTGTCCAATATCTATTGTGTGAATTTTGATCAGGTGGGTTGCAGATTCACAGCTTTCTTGCGTTTAAATGTGTGTTCCGTTTCTTTACAGGACATGTCAATTTGCTTTCAGTTTTCAGTTATATTGCTTAGGTTTATATCCCATTTGTTTAATGGTTTCAACCAAGTTTGCTTTTATCCTAAGTAGCCCTTGACTTTCGACGGTAAGTATTTTCACAAGTTACTTCATATTGTATATATTTTATATATATATATATATATATATATATATATATATATATATGTGTGTGTGTGTGTGTGTGTGTGTGTGTGTGTGTGTGTGTGTGTGTGTGTGTGTGTGTGTGTGCATATAAAATTGTTTATGTTAAAAAAAAAAAAAACTATCAAACATTTTGAATGACGTCCTCTTGATATATATTTGACCTTAGCAAGCACTTTCACCAAAATTCTGTGTTCCGAAACAGTAATGTGAATACATGTATAACATGCAGTTTCATTTGATGATCCCTAACAAGTTATTTGACACGTTTACGATGAAAATGTTAGCAATACATTTACATGACATAAAACAGCTCCTATATTCATTTAAAACTTGTGCATTCAGCAAATTTTTTATTTTGATTGGTTTCAAATTTGTGTGTAGACTATATTTGATGTGATCTTATGAAGTATTACACAAATATGTAATTTTAAATTGTATTCACAAGAGATAGCTATGAAACCGTTCCTAGATATGAATAAGATATACGGGTAGTTAACGAAAATAAACAAGATTCATGTTTTCGTCTGGAAAATGGAATTAACCCGATATGATCTTGTCAAGTGTGAATAGGAAATGCAAAAATTGTAAAAATCAATTAAAAGTGAGATAAAGGTGCATATTTTGTATAAATGAATTTAAATTAATGACAGGGACATTTACAAAGAGCATTAGGCGCGTATGTGCAACATGGAGCTGCCAGAAATGAGCTTTCCACCAAAAAGGACAAAACGTTTGATTAATTATTAACACACTGCAGGCGCTATCGGTTGTGGGCGCTTGGTCAGCGTTTAAACCAAGGAACGACCAAATAAACGAACGAATTAGCGGACTTTATTAAAGAAGAGACAAGAGCACTTATGGATCTATCCGGAGTGCTGAGACGATTACCCCTTACTAATCATTAATCACCGCTGCTAGCAGACATCTTCCTTGGTTCAGTAATCATGTCTGCTCTCAGTGCCACACACATACACTGTACTTGTGCTATCTTCAGAACTGACTACTTCACATAATAGATGGTTCAATACGAAGGGCTATAATAATAGTACAAAACGACAGCAGAGTTAAACTCTCCTATCGACATGGCTGGTTTTCCTACTTTTACGGGTTTTAATGACATGAAGTATTTTGGCATGACCAATATTTCTATATGACAGGTTAGGTACTGTTTTTGACCGTAGTGTGTAGACGTCGTGGCTGTGATTGTACAATTTTTTAGTGGGTTTATTTACTATTTGGCAGTAATTCTTCTTCTAATGGGGGTTGGTGAAAGGGAGGGTTGGTGAAAGGGGGTGGGGTAAAAAGGGGAGGGGGGGTGGGGGAGAGATAATTGTGATGTCGTGATAAACCTATGATAAGGTCCCTTTGCTCTTTCTGACTGTGTCATTGTTTCATGGTCAAAGGGAACAAAAGAGTTACTGGTTTGCTCTGCTTGTTTGAAACGATTTCTTCTTTCATAAAAAATAATTAAAAAAATAACTTTTGCGCCAAACTATGACTCTAAAGGTGAAAAATTCATCTATTTAGTGACATGAGACAGCAATGACGCAATAGATTGCAGGCTGGCCTGACTGCTCCGTGGTCATAGTTTTCCACCTACTGGATTCTTATAAAAACTGACCAAAACACAAAATGTCTTCTCCTTTTTCTTCGCTTCCTCTAGTTTGTTTATGGTAGAGCTGTCGAGAATCATAATGAGGCGTTGTCTATTTTAACATTTTAATGAAGCGAAAGAGTTAAATGAAGAATTAGCCCTGAGTGGGTGGATTTAACAGCTGAATAGGACATTGAAGTTTTAGAAGTGTAAATGATGTCAGTTGAAGCTTACAAACGCCTGGTGGGTTGGTTAGTACTGAATGCGTTAAAATGTGGTAGAAGACTTTCTCAAATTAAAAATTATGGTTTCTGTAGTGAATACGTTACCCAGACACTTGAATCATCACTTGCTATTCTGTTCTGAAACAGTAATTTAAAATACATAGCTTTTACCTTTCGGCGCAACCCACGTTATTTTATACATTTACAAGCAGTACGTATGATAATAAAAAATATTTACGTTAAATATATCTTCTTTTCATTCTTCGTTAGCCCATGAAAGCATGGCTGGTTAGTTCTATCGTAGTCTAGGCTAGGCTGCGATATCTGCACCTTTCGACTCATTACATCTGTTCAACAGACTCATTAGCCAACGTCTACAACGTCGCCCCCAATGGATCAGTTGGTCTATCTATACTCAGTTGTTTTCCGCCAGAAACTAGGATTCAGAACCCACACGTGGACTTTGCCATATAATGTATTCTTTATTCTTGCCTCAAATTTGAAATCACATTATTGTGATATCTGTCCTTTTCGAGCTGGTGTCACCGACTTCAACGTCCGTTTCTGTTGACTCTAGTTAATAAGTATATGGATTAATATTTTCAGTTAGATTATTGAATGCACTTGAAATATTTTAATAAAATATGCGATGTGATAAAGTTATCCCACACTTTTGTTTCGAAAGTTGAAATGTCCTTCTGGCAATGTTTTTTTTTTAAATATGTTTTTTGATGCATCTTCTTTTGTTTTCCATTTCATATCTTATGCTCATGTCAGACCGTCAGGTTTTAATCCCTTCATGGTCCCTCAAAGCTTGCTCTGCACACTTTAAAAAGAATTGTAATTGACTTTGGCATCTGTGTTCTGCCAGAATAAAATGGGTAACAGGAATGGTTATAAGAAGCCAATGCGGCCAGTGTAATTTTTACCACTGCATGCATCAAGTATCAGTACAACTACTACTACCACCACCAAAACAACTGAAATAATGTCACTACTGTCTTTTACCACCTTTCTAGGTCGGTGTAGACATCGTGATGTTGTAATGAAATATAGGCAGAAAGGGGTTAAATGAACAAGCATACATTTCAGACCACCACACGGCGTACTAATCCATCACTGTGTGAAATGACAGAATGGGTGATTAGAAAGCCATGGCCTAGCCAGCTATGCAGAACACGCCGCCATGACATCTGACAGTGAGGGATGAAACATTCGACGAGTACCCGTGAGCTGTGACCAACTGACGAGATACGTTCATCCAAACGTGACCACCAAGGACAGGTGACAGGGAAGTGATTAAGATGGTACGCCAGGAGGAGCGGGAAAGCGGTGGAATAAAGTCAGAGCCAGGGGCTTGAGAAGTTAGTTAGTCCCGGAACCGCTGGAGAAGACAGTTAGCCCCGGAAGACAGTTAGGGCTAGACCGCTAGAGAAACCGGTTAGGAGAAAACTAGTGCTTTACTTCGTTAGAAGGTATATGTTAAACTTGGAGTTTAGCTAGAACAGTGAGTTAGCCCCGGGACAGCTTGATAGGACAGGTTAGGGCTGAACCGCTGGAAAGACCGGTTAGGAGAAAACTAGTGCTTCACTTCGTTAAGAAGGCATATGTTGAACTTGGAGTTTAGCCATAACAGTGGTTAAGGAACTCGTAGAGGCATACGAATAGCCAGTAATAAGGAGTGTTCATATACTATTGCTTATTGAATTTATGAAGTCTGTGTGACGAGAATATTGTAAATAAACCAGCTCTTGTGTAATTGATTACATCACTGGCCTTGTTCTTGAGTACGATTGAAGAGAGCTACGAACTATATTCATTCCACTTGGCCGACTTAGGCACATCTATTTCTTGGGGGATGTATAGGCACGACTGTGCCACAAGTATGTGGATATTTGGATGCCGTGACCAACGATCAGTCTTGTGTACTCGACATCTTTAAAAACAAGACTGCTGTTACAACATAACAAATAAGCAACTGCTATAAAAAGGTGAACTAAAAGCAAGTTTATGATTGTGCCTGCTGAGTAAGAAAAGTCGAGAAAAACCGTCATCAGAATAGAGAGACGTAAACCAGACCAACAGCCTGCACCACCTTTTGGAGCCAACCGTCTACACTAGAATCAGGGGGACACGCCCGTTCTAGCCTGGAGCAAACCGTCTACACTAGAATCAGGGGGACGCGCCCGTTCTAGTCTGGAGCCATAATATAAACTTTTCCTAACTTTACACACTCGGAAGACTATAGGAAAGTCAAGAACTGTGAGCTGTCCGATTTTTCAAATAGGAACTGCAAAATAAGCGCGAATTTAAAGAACCTTGAACATTAATATTAATTAGTTTAAATATATTGTGATTTTTAATTTACAGTGGTGTAGGGAAAACCTTTTCTTATCTTTTCCTACCTTTCTTCCTGAACGTAGAAAATAATTCCAGGACAGTGCCGATTTTTAATTACAGTGTGTTGTGAAACGAGAATTTTTTTTTTTTCAGACCGCACTTAACAAGGTAATAAGACATTTTCTGTTTTAAATTCTATTTTAGTTTACATTAGTTAATTTTCCAGGTTTTAATAATGGCATATCAAGGAACAGTGAGATCACAGTTTAGCAGAGTTTTTAATGAAGTAGCACAGTTAGGTAGACTACTCCGTATTCCATTTTTTATAGAACAAAAAACTGCCCAGCATTGGTCAACAGTAGATAGTCGTAGACAAAGACAGAGAGAAAGAAATTATAACATAGCTACAGTCACTAGAAGTAACGGCGATGTTAATCGACTGTCCGGTTTCCCAGACAGGCGAAATTATGCTAACGAGAGATTGCAATACCCTAGAGACAATCAGTATCGCAGACCAGACAACACAAAAGCGTACGAGAAAAATCAGGGTCAACTGAGGTCACAAATACGGAATGAACGAGGGCATTTTAAAAATTTAGATAGAGCAGACAGGTTACGGAAGTTAGAAATTAACAGACATATAAGAGCACAGGAGCAGTGGCATAATAATAGTAACAGATATCAGAACATAAATAGAGTAGGAAATATCCATGATAATAACCGAAGTCGAGTCAGGTCATGTAATCCAGATTCCAGATTTAGCACGATGAGCACTAATCAAGATTACGGTACTACCCATAATCAAGCCAACAAATTCAAAAGAGATAGGTTAAGAAAATTAGGATATAATAAGAATATAAGATTGCAAAACGTAGGAAATAATCGCGAGGTCAGTAACTATAACGGATTATGGCAGACAGGTAATAAAAGCACGTGCGCTGCTGATGATGAGACAAACAGATTAGAAGTAAGAGGGTTAAAAGAGAGGAATCCCATGAAACGGTTTAATAAAAGCTACATTAACGAAGTAAATGCGGTAACTGTAAACGGGACACACTGTCAATATTTTAAAGAAAAAGGGAACATAGAGACACATAAAGAGTTAACACCGACTAAAGTTAAGTCGGAACAAGAAGAAGATGAAGAGGGTTGTTTAGCAATGGAATGGTTATGGGAAGTAAACGCGGTAGAAGTAAAAAGGCTAGATAGCAATAGCACACAAGGAAGTAGACAGGTAAGAACACTTAAAGAAATAAATCAGCAGGATTTGTCTTATACACAGGTGATGCCTACAGAAGAAGCAGGTGAAGGAATAAATACATTACCGTTTGTAGTTAGTAACATAAAGGTAGATTTATTCTCAGAAAACTACGACGCAGATAATGAAATTGGGATCACTAACAAAACGGGTCGTAGAATTTTAGTCGCTGTTAGAACCAGGACTAATACTCCGTCTAGTGTAAATAATTAAAACCGTCAGAAGTACCAGTTAACGGTACATGTGATCGTAGAAGAGAAGAAGAAGAAACAGTAGAAACTTCGCCTTACAAAAGAAAGAAACATGAGACAAGAATTTCTGAAATTAATTCACATACAGATCTAAAAGAGAATATAGTTTTACAGATACAGAGGGACGCAGGGAAAGACAAACTAACAGAAGAAGGAAGAGTTTGTAGAAGCAAAGGTGGTAATCTTGAACCTAGACCGGTAGAAATCGACAGAAGCTGTAGGACTGACGAGACACAAATGACAGATATTATAACTGAACCAGTAGAAGATAACCAATTCTTTAATGTCTTTCATTTTATATCCAATCTAATGGGCATAAAGGCTGACAAATAGCGAACAGAATCATCAGGGGGTAGACATAATTTATACCCTGTGTAAACCATACATTAATTACATCTCCCACCCCCCCCCCCCCTTTTCTTCCCCCATGACTGACTGAAATGGGATCGTTCGTAAAATGGTTCAATAAATGTGGGATTGTAGGGTGTATAACAAGTAATTAGTTTCATTCATTACAATTTTCGTCCGCTATATTACTGTGAACAGAGGTACCGCGCTCGCTACACATATTCTGTTGTTGTGTCTACATGTCATTTGTCCGACAAGATTAAATATATATCGTTGTTTTGTCCTTACCATTTAATATTTACATTTGGTTTTGCACTATGAACGTTTTTTAATCGTGTTGTACTCTCCCGGACAAGTGAAAATCCACACGTTCAGTTGTGGGTGAAGATTACAATACCTACATATTTTATGTTCGCTAAGAGAGTTACTGGCCACAAAACCTCTCTTATACATTCTGTCAGAATGATGACTGATTTGAGTTTAACCAGACTTTACTGAGGTACACAGTTAGAAACGTACTTGGCGATAAGCCAGTCCAAAGCATGACATGATTGGTAACTGAATATAGGCCGGCTATTTCTTTACAGAAGATGCGATATGCATTAAACAGAGGAAGCAACCTCTTAGGGAAGCAACAATAAACGCTGTGGACTATCACAGTAGATAAATGCCTGTAAATACAGGTGGTGGCACTGTACATTCGACTTGAGGAAAGGCTACTATTGTTTCCGAGAAATTTCTCTCCAATTAATATACCTAACGGTATAAGAATTATTTATACTCTGTAAAGGTTATACCTTATTATTCAGTCTATGTTGACTTTCTCAGAGATTCTATTTTCATCATTTCTTGGGGAGATGACATTTTCGAGTTTTACTTTATTGATAACTGGGGATACATGGCATGTTATTTCTTGTCTACAAAGTTTTCAGGTTTGAGTTTATAAAGTGGGAATACAGATACTATTCCTTTATACTTCAGACAACTCCGCACATTCATTAGGGATACCAGTGAATAAGAGGTTGTTATGCTAATACAACGAGGGAGTTGCATCGTTGTTTTTTTATGTCTTGAGAATTATTGACTATTAGTTATTGTATGCATGTCACGTTTTCATTATACTGCATGAATTTTATGATGTTACATGTTATGTTGTATGCTTTCATTACGTGGCTAGATGTTCACATAAGGTTTAGTTAGGTAGCGGGTATAATTAGAGTAGTTTTCATAAAATTGCCTGAACCTGATCAAACCTTCTACTCTAGACAATGGCGGACCTTAAGTACACCAAACACCAAACACCTTTAGCTACATTAAACATCTAACGACGAGCAGAAAGAGAAGCTATGAAACACCTGAGAAAAAGTGATCACAAACCAGTCATTATCATGATAGCAGGGATCAAGCAGCCGGGAAAGAGGAAGATGATAGCCAACTTGAACTACAAGAGAGCAGACTGTGACGTCAAAAAACAATTTGACGGATGAGAAACAAAGATCCTAATGAGGCTAGGAAAACATACCAAAACGAGCCTCATTTTCAAAGGGAAAAATATTTGGCTACACAGGTCCGTCTTACAATTTGCCGGTTTGGTCTCACTCCAGAAGTTACAGGTAATGAGATGGTCGCTTAAGAAGCCGTTAAGGAAGAATTCAGGACATTGCATTCTGCCTTCCAACATTTTAACAAGGTCAGCTGGAATCGCACAAATTAACATCAAATCAAAACAAGCTTACCACTCTACACTCGAAACGGCGGTTTTGACAGGTGCATACAATTTCACCTACTCGATACACATGCTGGTCTGGATAGCAGAGCCCATTGAGGTAGCAATTACCCGGACCCTGTCAAAAATACAAGCAAATACTCGATAACATGAAAGTTCAAGAGCAGAAATCAACACTGGCAGAAAAAAGCGTTAGTAGAAACCTCCTGGGTGGAATTATTGGCCTGAAAAGAACTCTTTTCTACTCTTCAAGCGTTGGAGCATAAAAGCCTAGACGTAAATTTGATAGACTAGTAAGCACTTACTGAGTAATGTGAACAACATCACGCCGACCGCCTTTACTTCCCAGGTCATAACCTAGGATCCACTTCAGATTGAGTCGACTTGGTTAGCAAGGCCATTTTTTTAAAGAAAAAAAGTCCGGTTTTCAATAGAACTACAATCCATTACCTTCGGATACACAAGTGATCGTCTAGGCGCTACACAATACCGTCTCTCTCGACGTGGGAAAGCGGGGACGTATAGCGTGATGGTCGTCGCCTTTATCGGACAAGAGATAAAACCATTAAAGTTAGTTGCCTCAAAAATTACTGGTTAAACTGGTTCCAGGTAAGAAGTGACCAGAGTTGTGTCAAGATGGTTACAGGTAAGAAGTGACCAGGGTTGTGTCAAGATGGTTACAGGTAAGAAGTGACCAGAGTTGTGTGAAGATGGTTACAGGTGAGAGGTGGCCAGAGTTGTATCAAGATGGTTACAGGTGAGAGGTGGCCAGAGTTGTGTCAAGATGGTTACAGGTGAGAGGTGGCCAGAGTTGTGTCAAGATGGTTACAGGTGAGAGGTGGCCAGAGTTGTGTCAAGATGGTTACAGGTGAGAGGTGGCCAGAGTTGTGTGTGGTACAGGTGAGAGGTGACCAAGAGGTGAGAGGTGACCAGAGTTGTGTCAAGATGGTTACAGGTGAGAGGTGGCCAGAGTTGTGTCAAGATGGTTACAGGTGAGAGGTGGCCAGAGTTGTGTCAAACATTTAGCAAAGATAAGTCACTGAAACTGTTGTAGCCACTACATACAAGTATAAACGGTCTGTCAAAAACAGGAGCATTCCAGACTTTAGGAACGCTGGCCTCACCTACTAAAGGACTGACACAACTAAGGACAAGGCTCTATTGTAACATTACATACAGCAGTGCATGCAGACTTGAGAGTATGCAACTTGACAAAGGTGGTTATCTGAGACAGGTATAAGTCCCAAAACTTGTAGAAAACATTGTGACAGTTGATGAGTTCAAAGCTAGGCCAAGACGATAAAAACAGTTACCAGGTCCAGATGGTATAAGGAAAAATGACATTAGTAAGTGTACTGAAGATGTAGACACTAGTTGATTTCTATAGCCACAGTATAGCGAGTGCTTGTATCAACGAGCAGTGGTTAGACAGCTATCTGATTTCTATCTATATATATATTAAAATCGATGTTTGTGTGTTTGTTAATGAGCTATTGACTCAGAAACTACTGAACCGATTTAGCTGAAATTTTCAGAATATGTTTGTTTTGATACAGGAATTTTACCCGTCATGGTTCGAAATTCTACCTGTCATTGTTAGAGATAGTTGACTACATTTGTTGAGAAAATCTTCGAAACAAATATTTCCATTTTTAGTGACATTAATTATATCTACGTTAGTAAACGCGCATGCGCGATCGACTTTCACAGTGCATGCGCAGTAGACATGGGACGCTCCATTTTTAACATCCGCCAGCGACAAAGTTATTCCCAGGACATCAATTTTCTGCGGAATCTAGAAATATCTATAAATGTAAGCGTATTTACTTCACTACCATTATTCATTACACATTTTTTTTTTTTTTTTTTTTGGTTAACTTCAAACATGTGTGGATCTTTCCTTAAATCACGCAATGATAAATGTGTACACATTTTCTGTTGGCTTTCTCATACTGTCTAGAGTTCTATTATGATTGTTACATGTTTACATGTCTACACAATTTTGGTTGGCTTTCTTCTGTTATTCAAAAGAATTATATAAATTTACATGTTACTATTATTCTTATTATTATACAGAACTGATACTGTTTACATGTCTGCACAATTTCGGTTGGCTTTCTCTTATTATTCAAGTAAATTATATACATTTACATGAAATTTCGTCGCAGGTCAACTGCATGTAGACTGTAGTTTAGTCGATTTTTTCAGTCGCAAGACATATACCACAAATCTTACTGCTACACTCGACACCTACTCATATTGTTTACTAACTTTTGCTATATTTGCTGCACAGTTTCTATGCATTTCCTCTTGAGTTAAAATAGTTTTTTTTTTTTTATCTCATGCTCATATTTTTATTTATTTAAGCTAGGCACTGGACACCTACCTATTCATATCGTTTACCGGCATTTCAGAATATTTGCTGCACAGTTTCTATGCATTTCCTCTTCAGTCGAAAAAGAATGTTATCTCCTGCTCACGCTGTTCACTATTTTGTTGAACATTTGCAGTTATGCCTCCCAAACGACAAGCGATTGGCCCATCTACACCTAGAGCACGCAAGAGAAGGGCATTAATTGCTTCAGAAACAGATGAGCAACATGCGATATGACTGGAAACCATTCGAGAGCGCACTGTCGAATCCCGTTCGTCTCATTTAGACCAGCAACGGCAAGCAAGACTAGAAAATGTTCGAGTGCGCACTGCTAAAGCCAGCTCACTACTACAAATGCCAGACGCAGATTACAAATTTCTTCAGATTTATTTCATGTGAAACACTGATCAACAAGTTGATCAACGTTGTCGATTCAATAAAATAAGGGGACACAACGAGAAATAGTTAACGAGCTTTATTCGATCAACACAACAAATTATTTAAATTGTTCAGAACTGCTTTTCACCAAATACCAGCTGATGACTACAGAGTTGTACTTAGAGCTGACAAAACACCTGTCGGCTAATACGACAGACAGTACAGTGCTTCAACAATTGATGAAGTGGCGATTGTTATGGTTGACGATGACGTTAACTCGCGTGATATAATTCTTCATTGCAGAAATTGTATAGCGACACATAAACATATTGACTTTGAAGACCAATATGCGTATACAACTACAACATGATGCAGCCACTGAACGTTTTGCCAAACAGTTCTTTGATACTGGGAATGGGACAATGCCAACTGATGAATCCACACGTTGTATCACATTGCCAACAGACTTCTGTAAACTTACAGCTACCACAGACGAACTGATTCAAAAAGTTTTCCCTAATATCACATAGACTGAAAAAATTATCAGTGGCTGGGTGAACGTGCTATCTTAGCAGCTAACAATGTGTATGCCATGAATCCGAACATTCAGGACAAATTACCAGGCGGAGTGACAACGTAAAAGTCTATCGATACTGTAATGATTCAAGACGAGGTTGCCAATTATCCAACTGACTTCTTGAATTCGCTTGATCTGCCAGGCATGCCACCCAATCTTTTAACTTTGAAAGTTGGCATGCCTGTCATTCTTCTCAGAAACATCAATCCGCCGCATCGTTGCACTGGTACCAGGCTTTCAGTGAAAAAGATGGTGCCTAATATCATCGTAAATACAATTTTACATGAACATTTAAGGTCCAGGATATACTATTGCAACGCAATTCCAACAGACATGCCATTCAACTTCAGACGCTTGCAGTTTCCGGTGCGACTCGCCTTTGCAATGACCATCAACAAATTACAGGGACAATCAGAACAAGTGTGTGGACTACATTTGGAACATCCATGCTTTTCACATGGACAGCCATATGTGGCAGGTTCACGCGTCGGAAAACCTTCTGATTTATTCGTGTACGCACCAGACGGAAAAACTAAGAACAATATATACCCGAAAGCACTTCAGTAAACAATTACAATTACATTTTAAATTGTCTGTTTGTTTTTTGTAAAGATATGTAAACAGCACAATGATACTACATATTGTAATATAGACTTTCCTTTTAATTGAATTTCTATTAGAGGCGTAGCAACGCGCGCATGGTCCAGTTTAATATAGCGTTCATTTCATAATTATGGTGTATTTTTCCTGTTTTCGTTGCTTTTTTTTTTTTTTTTTGGGGGGGGGGGGTAATTTTCCAACTACCTCAATGTACGAAGCAACATTTTTATTTTCTTTCTTTTCAATTTAGCCAAACTATGCCACCGCAACGCGTGGCCGGTTACTGCTAGTATCTAAATAAAAGTGTAATAACTTGTGTAATGTTCTGATTACATTGGGACGTGAATGCAGGGACTGGCGAGCGGCTCTGCAGAAATAGAAACTCAACAACGGATTCATGACAATTCTCGCACAAGTGAGGTGATAATCTATATAGATAGCTCCGTGTAGAGGCAGGCGAAGCTCCTGGGGGTTCTTCGCAAAAGTGAATGGATGTCAATTAGTGCAACAGAGTCTGGCATATGACGTTACAACATCTTGTTTGAGAATGAAAGTGGAGAAAGTAACTACAGCCTTTCACTGGCATGAGAATTAGCTGTACATACATGTCGTAAATTTAATCGACTTACAGAGCATTATGAGAAAGGTGGAGACCCGTAGGCTCCGTGAAGAGTGCCAAGCATCGCTATAGAGGTCTAGGGTAGGATATTTTCCCTAGGATATGCTGGTGTATTAGGAAGTGAATAGGCTGACAGACTGTCTGGTTCTGCATAACTTGATGGTGAATCGATGCATAACCAGCATGATGGTGTAAAGAACCTTTGGAGGCGAGTGAAGAGTACGAAAGCATTTAATGGAAGAGAATGGTATGCAAGGAGTGACCAGGGGATCGGGAGGCGGGACAACATTCAAGGAAAATGTGAAGCAGATATAAAGTAATTCAGCTATTTGTACCACTGAAACTGCGCTTGCTGCTCAAGATGGCAATAGAGGAATGCAAGCTAGAAAAACCTGCTGATACTAATCATAGAATCTGAACCTGAGCCAACCGTCTACTCTAGACAATGGCGGACATTAAGTACACCAAACACCAAATATAGCTTTAGCTACATTAAACATCTAGCGACGAGCAGGAAGAGAAGCTATGAAATAGCTTGGAGAAAGTGATCAAAAACCAGTCATAATCGTGAGATCAGGGGTCAAGCAGCTGGGAAAGAGGAAGATGATAGCCAGCTGGAACTACAAGAGAGCAGAGTATGACGTTAAGAAAAATGTGACGGAAGATAAACAAAGATCCTTTTCCAGCTAATGAGGTTAGGAAAACATACCACAACGAACCTCATTTTTTAAGGGTGAAATTTTTTGCCATACAGGTTCATCTTACAATTTGACCTTTTGGAGTTGTTGAGAAAGAATACAGGACATTGCATTCTGCCGTACAACATTTTAACAAGGTCAGCTGGAGACGCACAAATTAACATCAAAACAAAACAAGCTTACCACGTTACACTCGAAAAGGCGGTTTTGACAGGTGCATACAATTTCGTCTAGTTGATACACATGCTGGTCTGGATACCAGCGCCCATTGAGTTGGCAATTACCAGGACCCTGTCAAAAATACAAGCAAGTACTCGAAAAAATAAATGTCTAAGAGCAGAAATCAACACGGGCAGAAGAAACGTTCGTAGAAACCACTTTGGTGGAATTATTGGCTGGAGAAGGACTCTTTTCGCCGCTTCAAGCGTTGGAGCATAAAGGGCTAGACCTAAATTTGATAGACTAGTTAGCACTTATTGGGTTATGTCAACAACATCACGCCGACCGCCTTTACTTCCCAGGACATTACCTGGTATCCACTCAAGACGGGATCGACCTGGTTAGCAAGGCCATTTTTTTTTAACCCTACCAGACCTGAGGCCCTGAATCTAACTGCCCCCTATACCTGAGCTTCTGGGCATTAACGCGAAAAAAAAATCAACATAATATAGAAAAATATTAGTTACATGCAAACAAGTGGTTAGAATAAGATGAAACTTGTAGACTTTGTAGAAAATAGGCTTAACATTTTTCTAGCCCCAATATTCCACCTTTGTGTACGAATCCACCCGACAGAATCAACCTTGTTTCACAAAGTGATCACCAGATGTTGCTTTTGAAGGACACGCCCCCTACTCCTACTTTCGATCTATTTCTAGATTTATAATTTTCAAGATTTTTTCCATCATTCCAGCTCTATCTGACTGTGTCACTTCAACTGTGAACGTATTCTTCCTGAAATTATGACTCCGCAGAGTCTGAATCAACCAAAGTATCGATCACCTGTTGGACTGTGAAAAGCCTAAACCTACTTCACTTTCCTGTTGGAATGCTTGATTTATCAGCCGTTCGTTTCATTGTGGATTTTCAGAATTGTTTCACGTAAATCAACACAAATATAATCCAAACACATGAGGGCCGACATCTGAGAATCCACGAGATCTGATTATTATTAGTTTGTGACGCATTGTTTTCTCATAATACGCAAATTCCCGCCATTAAGGGACAGCGGTTTAGCTACAGATTAGGAAATTCCCGTAAAAGTGGGCCAGCGATATGTTAGAGTTTAAGAGAAAAAAAGTCCGCTTTTCATTAGAACCCCAATTCATGACCTTCAGATGCACAGGTGATCGTCTAGGCGCTACATTATGCCGGCTCTCTGGACGTGGGAAAGCGGGGACGTATAGCGTGATGGTCGTAGCCTTCATCGGAAAAGTGTGTACAACCATTAAAGTTAGTTGCCTCAACAATTACTGGTTAAACTGGTTACAGGTGAGAAGTGGCCAGAGTTGTGTCAAGATGGTTACAGGTAAGAAGTGACCAGAGTTGTGTCAAGATGGTTACAGGTAAGAAGTGACCAGAGTTGTGTCAAGATGGTTACAGGTAAGAAGTGACCAGAGTTGTGTCAAGATGGTTACAGGTAAGAAGTGACCAGAGTTGTGTCAAGATGGTTACAGGTAAGAAGTGACCAGAGTTGTGTCAAGATGGTTACAGGTGAGAGGTGGCCAGAGTTGTGTCAAGATGGTTACAGGTGAGAGGTGACCAGAGTTGTGTCAAGATGGTTACAGGTGAGAGGTGACCAGAGTTGTGTCAAGATGGTTCCAGGTAAGAAGTGACCAGAGTTGTGTCAAGATGGTTACAGGTGAGAGGTGGCCAGAGTTGTGTCAAGATGGTTACAGGTGAGAGGTGGCCAGAGTTGTGTCAAACATTCAGCAAAGATAAGTCACTGAAACTGTGGTAGCCACTACATACAAGTATAAACGGTCTGTCAAAAACAGGAGCATTCCAGACTTTAGGAGCGCTGGCCTCACCTACCAGAGGACTGACACAACTAAGGACAAGGCCCATTGTAACATTACATACAGCAGTGCATGCAGACTTGAGAGTATGCAAATTCACAAAGGTGGTTACCTGAGACAGGTATAAGTCCCAAAACTTGTAGAAAACATTGTGACAGTTGATGAGTTCA
>CAJHNH020004569.1:160000-175000 GCA_905116865.2 Candidula unifasciata
AACAACCTGAATACATAAAACAGGGCTGTTCAAAATGATGGATACATTTTACTTCACATATCTAACAAAAAAGTATTACCACTCCTAGCCCCCCCCCCCCCTCTTCCCCCCCCCCCCCCAATCCCTCGCCAGAACTGTACAGAATGTCTGATTTAGTTTTTTTGGTTTGTATAAGTACATGTTTCAGTTGCAGGTCCCAATTCTAGCCACCGCCCACCATACAATCGGTGAAAAACAAATGATAGAAATAAAAGCTTGCCTCATTGTGACAGGTTATATTGCCCTGTCTACACACGCAGGATTCATCGGCAGTGTAAAATGTTTCATAATTATGGATATAGCGTCCATGGTAACTGCACCCAAAAAAAGCGCCTTCACGTGTGGTTCGTAGAAAGAAAAAAAGAACATACAAAGAGATTATTGCTCACTTTTTATTAGAGTATCAGATTGCCAAGCTAAATACAAGCTACCACTGGACGCCTTACAGACTGCAAAAGTTTCAACTTACCTTATCTTAGGCTTTATGTTTATATTCAATCAACATCATGACACGTGGGTCTATTAGTGCTCCGTTCTACTTCTAACTCACGTCTGAGCAGTGCACAAACTCCATTCAACCAGCGAGGATCCTGAAATACTTTAGGTAGATTTGTAACTGCTGTTAGACTACTCTTTTCGATTTCCAACTGCCAAGGGATTTTCTACGTCCACAAGAATCCACACGAGCGTCCGATCTTACTATCCAGAGACCAGGGAAAATTACTAGAAGTCCATGGGAAATAATTTCAGCCTTCACCGGGACTTGAACCCGGGACATCCAACACTCAAGGCGGACATCATACCTCTGGACCACTCAGCTCCCTTATCTTAGTCAAGTTTGTTCTCTGGGATGCAGGTGTGCCCTGGCAGGAGACGGGTCATACCTATCGAGACCTACTTACATTACTTCGCGGTCACCCTAAAAACAGGATCCACACCGGCACCTAACTAGCGAAGATAGACGTTTCATTTAGTGTCGGAGCGCATCTGCGGAAGAAGCAAGGAACCTACAGTCGGCACACAAGCCAGATCTGTAAAACGGATGTGCAAGTGCAAGAACCTCTCCTGGTTGTTCTGCTGATCCATCACGTATATTAAACTGCAGACTTCGTAGTCCTTCTGTTTGTTCCATTATTGTAGTCTGTATCTGGACACCGACTCATGGCTTTGATGTCATAGTCACAACATATGTCTCTAGCTTCGTGGAGAAAGGTTTCCAAACACGACTCTAGAAGATTCGTGGCAACAAGCATATTCAAATCCTTTGACTGCAGGACTTTGTTTCATTCATTCTTTCTAGCATGTTATTTAAAAGAACTGAGAAAAAGCACCTCTGAAGGTGTCGCCAATTTTATTTGTTTTTTGTTGCTTAGGCCTTTTGTCTCTTTAACTACTGGATGTAAATTTGCCTGGAGGAACCACACAACAGACAGGGGTTGCTGGGGTTGCATATGTGCTGTCACATTGAAACAGTCACGTGTATGTGTGCTGTCACATTGAAACAGTCACCTGCATGTGTGCTGTCACATTGAAACAGTCACCTGCATGTGTGCTGTCACATTGAAACAGTCACGTGCGCGTGTGCTGTCGCATTGTAACAGTCACGTGTATATGTGGTGTCACATTGAAACTGTCACCTGCATATGTGCTGTCACAATAAAACAGTCACGTGTATATGTGCTGTCACATTGAAACAGTCACGTGCATGTGTGCTGTCACATTGAAACAGCCATGTGCATATGTGCTGTCACATTGAAACAGACATGTATTTATGTGCTGTCACATTCAAACAGTCACGTGTAAATGTGCTGTCACATTGAAACAGTCACGTGTATATGTGCTGTCACATTGAAACAGTCACGTGCATGTCACATTGAAACAGTCACGTGCATATGTGCTGTCACATTGAAACAGACATGTGTTTATGTGCTGTCACATTGAAACAGTCACGTGTAAATGTGCTGTCACATTGAAACAGTCACGTGTATATGTGCTGTCACATTGAAACAGTCACGTGTATATGTGCTGTCACGTTGGAATAGTGTATATGTGGACTGGTGCTCCAGACATCTAACCATCAATTCCAAGACGTATTTACAGACATGTCTTCTATCCTAACATAACAGAATGTTACTTTTGGAACCATGGGGAAGAAAGTGGGGGGGGGGGCCTCCAGTGAAACTTTTATGCAGACAGGATTTGAAAAGCAAAACAAAGAGGCTTTTTGAGTCACTTGGTGTTTAATCTTCTCACAACAAATCTGGAATGGAAATTCAGAAGGGAAAAAAAAAGCATGTGTTCCACAGTTGGCTCAGATATGGTTTATAAAATGCATATACCGTTTGGTCTTTGAAAAGAAATTACCGGTTAAAATTAGGCTTCACTGACCTCATAATGACGAAAAAATGACAGTACAATGGAATCCATATAAACGACACTTTTACAAATATAGGCAATTTTTTTTTTAAACGAAAGAAAGAAGAAGAGTCGATGATTAGTAATGGGAGCAACGCTCTACAAAATAACTGTAGGGTCACCAAGTTGTCCTAGACATGGAAGTTACGGCTATCAAGTCTAGGCACCCTAAAGGCAGAGTCCGTATGTAATGTAATACCACCTGACACCTTAATAGACTCCGATTCGCCTAGGGAACTTGACATCCAACCCTGTAATACTTTACTGCCCTTACCGTTCATAGCTTTCTCTAGCTACTTTTTACTTCCAGTACTCACACACATGTCAGAGATTCAACTGACCAGAGATGTCGATTTCTCTAGGAGACATTTAACATTGAGTAAAGTAATTTTTTTTTTTTTGGGGGGGGGGGGGGTGGAGGGGGGAGGTGTGTTCTTGTTCGTAGCTGTGGTATTTTATATTCATGCAATGTACTGATAAACGCTTTCTTTGCACTCCGTTCACTTATCATTTGTGTTTTGTAATCGTATAACAATATAAATTTTTACTTACTAAAGTCAGCGAATGCTGGATAAATCCCCCCATAGACAATCAGCAGAGCTAAGCAGATCGTGGCGGTCATGTCACTTCTTTGAATAGACGTCAGCAAACTGTGACAATAGATGTCGGGTAAATGAATAGTAATTTCAGTGCAGTTTTAGTCAACTGTAGGTGCTTACATCTTATAATCTAGACCAGATGATACGTCCAGCATCGGGGTCTTCTGCATCTTGCCCCTTCCCCCACCCCACCCAGCACTCTAAATGCCATCTCCCCCCCCCCCTCTCCGCCTCTTCCTTGTTCTCCACAAACTGGGGGTGGGGATGGGGCAGCAAAAAATATATAAATGTCAGACTGGGAGACCGAAAGCGTGATTGTAATCAAACCTTTATTGTGACAAAAATATTGTTTAACGCCAGCACTAAAGGTGGAAGAGGAAATCCAGCCTCCTTGGGAGGTGAATTACCAGACGAGGAGACGGCTTTCTGGGATCAAATAAGCAAATGAACAAAACGGACACGGAATCCATTTCTGTGAGACTGATTAAGAAGGAGTGAGAAGAGGGTCTGAGCGATTTTATACCCTCAAGGATCTGTTTTAAAAAAAAACTAAATCCTGCGAACTTTTAATCATGTAGCAACTTTTCATTGGCTACTGAGGAGGTTGACGGAACACATATGGCCGCTTCCATTAATGAGCATTCTTGATTCATGTATTTTTTTAATTCAAATCTTGCTTTTTAAATAAGGATACTAGGCCAGTTTCATAAACCAGAATATAGTAGACAGTGCACAAGGAGCTAAATGCCTTTACTGCCCAGGGACATTCTGTGACACGTTCACTGTAATTATGAATCAGCAAGTCCCTGGTGACAATCCCAATCAGCACAAAGAGACATCTAATTCAAAGCATATTTATTCCAACTGTGCTACCAGTGCCAGAAATGGTCACTCAAAACAAGCCATAAAAGAAAATTAGTAACCATGGAGATGAGATGTCTGAGAAGGGCTGTAGGAGTGACCATAAGAGATAAGATCAGAAATGAGATCATAAGAGAAAAAGTCGGCACAGAACCAAATCTAAATTACATACGAAGACAGCAGGTGTAATGGTTTGCCCACTTAGAGAGAACGCCTTGTGACACCATACCATACAAAGCATACATGGAAAGAGAAAAGGAACGTAGAGCACGAGGTAGACCAAGAACAAGATGAAAGGATAACATCAGAGAACTCTACAACAGCACGATGTGCCTGTGGTCGAGGCGGCCAAAAGAGCTAGAGACAGAACCTTATATCTCCCTCGACACCCACAGCAGTAAAAGAGGAAGTGAAGAAGAAGAAGAGGTTCCTGGTGAATGACCGTTTCCCGGCCAGTCTCATTGCTGCCCAAATAGGCCATAATTCTCCGTGTCTTCTTCAGACTAGTTTGCTAAAAATCATTTTCAGTTTTGTAAAACCAAACAAACCTGAATTCTGCTCTTCAGTGTGTGAAGTTTTCTTGCCCCAATAGACTGTACAGATAGTGCAGAGCAATATATCTCATCTAATTATACGTAGCAAGAGATGATAGGTTGGCGCCCACAGCGACAGCCAGCAGGAGCTTACCTATTGGATGACGTGTCCCTCTTCGCTTAAGAAAATGTGGCCAATCCAGTTTGGTTGTGTAAGTGTGTGTGTGTGCGCGCGTGCTGCTGTGATCTTGCCGACGTGGACTGGAGGGGCAACGTGTTACACGCACATCCATGTCTCTGAGAGCACTTTTCCGTCGCTTATTTTCTTGTTCCCAGTGGTGCTGCTGCTGTCGTTGCTGTCGCTGCTGTCGCTTTTGTCGCTTCTGTCGCTGCTGTCGCTTTTGTCGCTGCTGTCGCTTCTGTCGCTGCTGTCGCTGCTGTCGTTTCTGTCGCTTCTGTCAATGCTGTCGCTGCTGTCACTGCTGTCGCTACTGTCGCTTCTGTTGCTGCTGTCACTGCTGTCGCTGGTGTCGCTTCTTTCTGTCGCTGCTGTCGCTTCTGCTGCTTCTGTCGCTTCTGTCACTTCTGCTGCTGCTGTCGCTTCTGCTGCTGCTGTCGCTTCTGTCGCTTCTTTCGCTGCTGTCGCTTTTGTCGCTGATGCTGCTGCTGTCGCTTCTGTCGCTTCTGCTGCTGCTGTCGTTGCTGCTGCTGTCGTTGCTGCTGCGGTCGCTGTTGCTGTTGTTGCTGCTGTCGCTGCTGCTAAGGCTACTGCGGCTATCGCTGCTACTGACGCATTTGCAGTCACTGCAGCTGTCGCTGCTACTGCCTTCGCAACTACTGTCGCTGCTGCTGCTTGCGTTGCTGCTGCTGTCGCTACGGCTATCGTTGCTGCTATCGTTGCTGCTGTCGCTGCCTTTGTCGCAGCTGCTGTCGCTGCTGCTGCTTTCGTTGCTGCTGTTGCTGTCACTGCTGTCGCTGCCGCTGTCGCAGCTGTTGTCGCTGCTGCTGCTTTCGTTGCTGCTGTTGCTGTCACTGCTGTCGCTGCCGCTGCTGCTGTCGCTGCTACTGCTGTTGCTGCTGCTGTCGCTGCTTCTATCACTGTCGCTACTGCTGCTATCGCTGCTGCTGCTGTCGCTGCTGCTGCTGTTGCTGCTGCTGTTGCTGCTGCTGTCGCTGCTGCTATCGCTGTCGCTGCTGCTGCTATCGCTACTGCTGTCGCTGCTACTGCTGTCGCTGCTGCTGTTGCTGCTGCTGCTGTCGCTGTCGCTGCTGCTGTCGCTGCTGCTGTCGCTGTGGCTGCTGCTGCTGTCACTGTCGCTGCTGCTGTCGCTGCTGCTTCTTTCGCTGCTGCTGTCGCTGTTGCTGTTGCTTTCGCTGCTGCTGTCGCTGCGGCTGTGGCTGCTCATGTCAATGCTGCTGTCACTGCTACTATCGCTGCTGCTGTCGTTGCTGCTGCTCTTATTGCTGATGATGACTTCAAATTAGAAAGCGACTTACTTTAGCGATGTAGACGTCACACAATATGAAGAGCCAATTGCGCAACAGCAAACACCAGAAAATGAATATCATTAGAACATGTAGCTTTTCTTTCAATTAAATCTCGGGATGTTGTTGTAAACCTTTAGGTGACCACACTTAAAATGGCGTGAATTCCCCTGGAAATCCTAAAGTTCCCGATGGAGAATACAAGGTCAGAGGACCAGTGTTACAAGAGAAAAACGAGATTAGTGGATTTCGAGTATTCCGTGGTGAGCGAATAACTGATACAAGAAAAGCGTGAGTCTGGAACAGAAGACGTGAACCGAGAGACTGTAATAAGACAGTTGGAATTTAGACCTGGTTGTTCGTGAATACAGCAATGTGGCGTGTAGAAACAGGCCCCTAGCAGAGCACATTGCAACACGGAGGGGACAGTTTACTTGATCTATTTATTTTGTACGTGGTAATCTTTCTCGGAAATTAAAAGTACTTTGGCCACATTAAAACGTAATAGGGGTTTATAGAGAACAGTTGGTGAAAAATATGGTTACAGGAAGAAGGGACAGGGAACGTTCAGTACGACAGTAGACGGTACATTTATAACACCCTCAACGTTTGACAGTTTATCAGGTAGGACACTTGGGTCTACCAGTGTGCACTAATCAGAGCGACGTTCTGCAAACGTCCTTCTATATCATTATGATCCTCATTCTAGAATTTACACTTTCACATCATCTGAACATATGTGATATAAAAAGTCAATAAAATGTAATTCGATTTTTGAGAGCTTTTAATTCACAGTTGACCGCAAATTTTAAAAAGCTAAAATTATTGAAATAATTATGAAATTTAATAAAACTATTTTCATCGTTTTTTTTTAATTGTAATTTCATTTTATTTATTTAGTAACTGTGGCATGGGAAAATAACTGTAGACGTATGGAAAGTCAAGAGTTACCACCACTCTGTGTTGCCACCAAGACGGTAGCAGTGACAGATAACTGGGTGTCAAGGGAAGGCAATGTTAATGGATGCCGCTGGTCTGCACTTGAAACATACAACTGGAAAAAATATGTATGTTTAAACTAAATGTGTTAAAGCCAAATATTGATCTGATATTTACCATAAGGGTGCATTATTTCATATTTATATGTCCCCACTTTCGCTTATTACATTTTTGTAACAGGGAGACGTCATCACTTGTTTGTTAGGAGGTAGGATATTGCGCATAGCTAAGAAGTACCGGAATCAACAAGTTTTGGAAACCTTCTTTTATAGCTAAAACTAACTATTGACGTCATCACTTGTTTGTCAGGAGGTATGATATTGCGTATTCGTTGATGGGACGAAAATCAACAGGTCTTAGCAACAATTTTTTGTAAATAGTATTTTACATCATTGTTGACGTGCCCTTTAAGAGAGAACGTAATAGTACTTGCTTTCTATGAGTCTATATGACGTCAACTGTCAATTCAATTACTATATTTGTGCAGAATAAGATGACTAAATCTGATGCAATTGAGATATAATTAGAAAATCCCTCGTGAGAACGTACATAGTAAACAAGTTGAGCATACAAAAATATTCTAGAAGCAGAAAAGGGGGAAAGAAAAAAAATCTAGCATTCCAGCATTAAAGTATAAATAATGAGTGAGAAACTACTTTGGTTAAGCTTTCAGGCTACAAGACTCAGAAAAAGGAGGGACTAGTAATATTGGCTTGTCAGAGCTCCTTTATTTTACCAGACTTGGTAGAAGAGGGACTAGTAATATCGACCCTCAAAAAAAACTTTCAGTTGTGGAGATGTCAGCTTAACACTAAAAGAGAGAAACCAGTCGCAAGGAGCCTAGAAGACAGTCACTAGAGAGTAGACATGAAACAAGATATCGAGCTACAAAGACGACATACTAGATACCTGGATCTATGGTCAACAGAGACACATTACATAGAAACACTATTGAGATATAAGAGTCGGCGATCAAGCCGTTAGTACCAGACAGCACTAGAAGCCAGAGGGCAGTTACTGCCACTAGAAGCAGTTAAAAAAGTAACTAGAGATGAAAAACACAACGCGACCTTAAGTATGTAACCATAGAAAGAACACAAAGCCTTTCAGAATATCGTTGATGTTGTTTGTGACATTGCTATAGTATAACAATAAAGACAGTACAGAAAAGAAGAGTTGTGTCCAGACATTTTATTCTACAAGCATCAGAGTTAAATGTGAAGCACACAGCTAGCAAGACATCATCATCACCACCACTATCGACACGACTATCTTTCTCCCCTCGTCTATATTCTTCAATCGACTCTTCCTGTAGCAAATCTAAAGACGAACCTGTTTGTGACATCAAGGAATTTCAGAGAAATTTGACTGAAAAAGCTCTTCTTCTTCTTTTTCTGCGTTCGACATCAGTCATGCTAAACATTGAGTCCCGTCTGGGTCACAAATAGGATTGTGCGTGTAAGGTCGCCACCGGTTCCCCCCATAGCTTCATTTGCAATGGGGCTTCCTTGGGCCAGACCCACAGTCTTTAATGGGAGAGGTAAGGGCAGTACTGTAGTATGTGCTCAGGGGTCTGTCTTTCTGCTCCACAATCATAGGCAGCAGATTCTTTTATGCCTATCCTGTACAGGTGTGCTCGAAGACCAGTGTCCAGTCCGAAGTCTAAAAATTGATGTTTGTTCTTTCCTGTTGAGTTTGTTTATGCTGTCACTCTCTAGTCTGTAATCTCTATTCTGCCATCTCAACTCCCGCTTGAAAGACTGCTTTAACGCTGTTTTGGTTTCTTTGTAGCTGTGTGGTGGATGAGGTTGTGGAAGATTACTTCCAGCTTTTGCCAACTCATTTGCTCTCTCATTTCCTTGAATACCACAGTGCGCTGGTATCCACTGCAAGACAAGTTCTGCTTCCTTGGAGAGTAAGCCAATGTTGGTTATTAGATCTGCAATTTTTTTTTTTTTTTTAGTGCTTGGAGAGCAGACAATGAGCTCAACAAAATAGGAAACAGGAAAACTTGCTCAAAACAACACAACGTAACGTTTCGACCGGGCAGCCTTTTTCAAACACAAGTGAACTACACAAACGAGGAGTGGAGAGTATATGGACATCAAAGTATGCAAAGAAGACGGCTATGCTACATATTCGTTACCCTTTTTATCTAAAGGTAAGAGATGAGAGGATCGGCTTTATTGCGCTGGGGTTAACCCCATTTGGGATGTAGACTACATCCAGGCTAAGGCTAGGTCGAATGTGCTCTGTAGGTGAATATGACAGCATTCCTTTGTAATCTAGTCTACCCGCTGCAGGTGCTGCTGAACTGTGAGTCAAGTGTGGCCCTACACGATGTCGTCATGCTGTAAGGCCTGTACTTCTGTGTAGTCGTATGACTGTCATTCGAGAGACTTACTCATGTCTACCCGCCAAAAAGCAACCAAGAGGTTTTGAAAGTGGCGGGAGCCCGAAGACAACTTATCACAGACATCAGAAGGAGACAGTCATCATTTTTCTGATATGTTATGAGAAGAGGGAAAATGGAACATGTAATGACAACTGGAAAGATTTGTTGAAAGAGGGATAGAAAAAGACAACAAGAGAAGATTATTGACAGTCTTGTTGCATCGCTTAGAGGTGTGTCAGCACACAAACTGATACATGCTGCAGGATTTGGCAGATTGTGGAGAGGCATGATCGCCCAAACCAGTCGGCAAGGCACCTGATGGTGATGAAGTACACAAACAAGTGGATTCTCCTTTTTCGTCTTCTTCTTCTTTTTCTTCTTCTGAAGCCCCATCCGCTCTTTCTGTCCCTGGCCACTGACCCATCAGTGTATGTAATCATATCTCCTGGCCTACAGTTGTCCTCTGTCAGCTGTGAAGCTGTTCTCCTTTGCCCCCCGGTTTTTACAGTTTACTGACAGCTTGTTGTAAATCCTTTAATGGACGTCTCAAACGGTCCCAGTAATTTGTTGTCTGTTTATTTTTATTTTTTTGGGGTCAATTTTATGTTTAGCAGTTTGACCACTGATTTGTGATTGATCGACGCTCATGACTAAATCTTAACAATGATACTGTTCTGTTGCACACTGCTTGCAGCTGCATTGAACCGGGTATGTCGGAATTATAAAACAGCTTAGGTCAAGAGCAAATACGCAACAAAAATCAATCTAGATTTAATGTGCTTGAAGTTTCAGGGTCATTGACCACCAAAAGCTTCCTAGATGCTTTAGTCTCCTGGTAGTGTGTGATAAGCGGAAACACATATTCCTTGGCGCAGTTAACTGGCCCGATGGCGCTTGATAAACTGCTTGCCTGCAGGCCCAGAGATCAAGTCTCAAATAACCCCTCGGGTAAGGGGAATGTTTGTAGATAATTATCATGAAATGCATGCTTAAATGCGAGTTGGTCAACAGCTGATGCTCTGAAAAGATATTTTTTTTTTCCAACTAGGTGTCGCTAATGCAAATTCTCCATTTCTGGACCGGGAATCTAAAGTTCATCGCATAATGCGACACTATGAGCAGCCGGTTTTCGTGACTAAATATTTGCGTCATAACTGAGCTGCAATTCTGGTGTAGGACCATTAGATTTGGTAGACCTGAGAGCTGCCTGATGCATTTTCACTTTGCATGTGCAAACTTCAAGATTTTACTGGGACTGACATTTTTTTTACTAGTTTTCAAAATGGTCAGTGAAGGAAATTGTATGATATCCGCTGGTGCAGGAAAGGGACAGTTTTTAGGTGAACGTTCTACAACGTTGTTTGGTCACCTACTAACGCCCATAGGTTTAAAAAAATTTATTTGGAAAAGGAAGATGGAAGATGCGACATTCATTAGCATCTGTACATTAAGGCAGACAGGCTTACGGGCATTATCGTTTCTCAGGAACTGAAATACTTTGACCATATCACACTATACACTGTTTTCAAGAGAACAGTAGTTGGGTATATGGTCCTTGTGAAAGGAACCAGGAGTGGATCATAGCGACGTTGGACACAGGGTGCTCACAACATGGCGGTAAAAGTTCATGAGAACTGTTGGCATGTCTTTCCCTGCCCTTTCTCCTCTACAGGGTCATAGCCCGTCAACCAACACCCCTCCCCTCCCCAACCAAGTCGTCACGTTCACCACTCTCAGATCAACTTGCCCTATGTCATCCACAACTTTTAACTTCTCACTCCGTCTGCCTGGTCCACTGATGTTTTGTCTGCCTCTATGTATAGTCCCTTGTGGGTTTCAGTGTGAGGATTTTCAAGACATATTTTTCTCGTTTTCTTAGTGTGTCCTATTCAACGCTAGTGTCTTTTTTACATGATGGTGATAAAAACCCTCAAATGTGCAGAATTTGTCAACGAAACAAGCAAGAAAACAAAACAACGATTAAATTAAATGAAACGTTTGCAGCATTCAATGTACTGTATATATATATATATATATGTATAAAATCTTCAACAAATTCGAATAATTCACTTGACGATGAGGTTGAGACAAAAATTTTCATTATTCTGAAAGTAACTGTAATTATTGATCGATTGTTTGCTTTAGTTAAGTTGTTGCATGACAGAAATGATAGATAAATAGGACGTCTGGTAATAAAGAGACGCTAGATTTCTGTTCTGCCACACACAAAAAGACATCGTCAAAAATCAGGTCAGTCTGAGACGGCAGGGGAGGTCACTCTTGCTGCGATCTAGACAACTAAGGAGAAATATATCATGCTATTTTCTGATGTAAGATACTTGATCTGATCTGTTTACCTGAAAATATGAATAGTACATATTTTTATATCACAAATTTTCATATCAAATATAACCTTATGGTATGTCACATATGTGATTTTATATTATAGTGTGCCATTTTATGCATTCAATATTGGTGCCACACAAGAGATTTATCTGATGTATGTTATATGCCACCCTTTGTTCTTTTTTCAACCGTCGTTATAAACTAGTCATACCCTGTGTGATTCAATTTTTCGTTATTCTGAAGCAATATAGCTCTGCCATAAATATGGTCATGGCTGAACGCGGTTTCCGGGACCTCTCCAAGGGCTGATCCTCATCCACCTCGTGACACTTTGTGTCATCGGGTGTTTATCGCTTGTGTGATGTCCTAGTGGGGTAAAATGTATTACTACTACTAATCTTTCACCCGTCGAACTCCAATAAACTGTGTCCCAGTCCAAGGCACAATTGTTCGTTGTTTTACAGCCACACTCTGGCTCCTGTCAGTAGCCATAAAATAACCCAACCTGTGGGTTGAACGGCCTTTCTGGGAACTGTCCACGGGTGATAGTCATTCTAATAATGGCACTTTGTGTTACCGGGTGTTTATCGCTCGGTGGTGTTGAAACGTCATCATCATCATCGTGTTTCGCCATGTCGTCTGGCTTCTGTAATTTGCAGTGTAAACAGACCTCTCTCCTGTACTGTAAAAAAATGTTTGATGGAGATATTCTTTTAAATAGAAAGAACATCTAGAACAAATGGACCAGATGTTCTTTTAAATAGAAAGAACATCTAGAACAACAGAAAAACAAGAAAAATCATGTTTTTCCAACTAAAAGAACACAAAGAACAAATACAACAAATATATTTCCAAAAAGAAAGAACATATATTGCAAATAGAACAGATATTCTTCCCACAAGGAAGAACTTCTGCAACTAATAGAAAAGATATTCTTACTCAAAAAAGAACACCAAGAACAAAAGAACAAATAAAACAGATGTTCTTCCAAATAGAAAAAACATTTCGAACAAATCGAACAGATGTTCTTGCAAATGGAAAGAAAATCTAGAACACACTGAACAAAAAGAACGAATGTTTTTCCAAACAGAAAGAACATCTAAAACAAACAAAAAAATTCTGCCAAATAGACAGAACCTCTAGAACAAATTGAACAGAGAGAACATATGTTCTTTAAAATTGTAGGAATGTCTAGACAAAAACAGGAGATGTTATTCCAAATAGAAATACCGCATAGAACAATTAGAACAGATGTCATACAATAGAGAAAGAATATTTGAAACACATAGAACAGATGTTCTTTCAAAAATAAAGAAAGTCTAGAACAAATAGAACAGAAGTTCTTTCAAAAAGAAAGAACGTCTAGAACAAAAAGAACAGATAGAACAGATGTCTTTCCAAACTGAAAAAAAAACATCTAGAACAAAAAGAACAGATGTTCTTCCAAAAAGAAAGAACATCTAGAACAAACAGAACAAATGTTCTTTCAAATAGAAAGAACAGATACAACTAATAGAACAAATGGAACAATTTTTTTTTCGAAACAGAAAGAACAGCTGGAACAAATAAATCATATATTTTTCTGGTGAATATTACGAAGATCTCCCTAGTGTTTGTTAGCGCCGCCCATTTACGCACTATATAAATTTGCGTTTATAGTTTGTTAGGTTGGTAAACTTTGCTGAAAGTTACGGGGGTGTCCCGCTTTACTGCTTGCTCGAAAAGCTTTCTGCTTTGTCTTCTATTTAGGTTTCCATTCCGAGAAAGCACTCTGGTAGGGTGGTTGTCCTGCATGTTTTTTGGAGCGTTACAAGCGCTGACGTGCTGAAATATACAACACGCGGTACCAAAAGTAACGGGAACTCCTCCGTAACCTTCAGCAAATTCGACGAGCCTGAGCAAGAACCAATCAAAAGTTAAAGCAAATGCAGAGGCTAGAAAAGATGTTCTTTCAAAAAGAAAGAGCATCTAGAACAGATAGGGTAAGTTGAAGAGATAGAGCAGATGCTCTTCCAAATAGAAAAACCATCTAGAACAAATCGAACATTTAAAACCAACGGACAAATGTTCTTCTGCTCCCAGGCAACTGATTGTTTCTGTATTGTTACTTGTGGTATCTTCTTCTTTCTTGTTGATATGCATTTTCAGATAGGAAAGGATTTTATGTTATTATATCTAACCTCAATAATGGGAGTATAAATGAATAAAGTTTAACCCTGCCAGGATCATACAACGAGCGAACATTACCCGGTGACACAAAGTGCCACCATTCGGATAAAGATCACCCAGACACAAGAACAAAGAAACTTCATTTAACCGTCAGGTTATATTAGGGCCCCTAACTACAGCCGGGGTGGGGCTTTAAACATGGGATGCCTCGGGTGTCCTTAAGGACAATGACTTAAGATACGGCAGCAGTGGAGACAAAGATGAAGTAGAAGACGTAGGGCTTCCGATGAGACCTAGACGAGGTAGAGAATGGGAGAAAAAGATTTTCTTTTTTCTGTTCCAGGTGATTTTATGTGTCTGTGTATATATACACTACTAAACTTAAAATGTGACTAGAAAAACTTTAACTGCCAATAAAAGCTATCAAACCGAACGAAAAATGTATCAGCAAGCTTCACAATATCACAAATATAGACAAAACGTGAACGTTGCGGCTATAGAGCCTTCATCAGCACATACATAAAAAACAATACCACACACATGCACAAAATCACGTGTGTGCGCGCGAACATAGCATGCATGTGGCAGGCGTACATTTTTAACACACCCTAAAATATTATTGTGGTCACTGATACTGAATTTCAAAAATATTTTTGTTTTTGTCCTCTTCTACTTTTTCTTCTGCGTTTGACACCAGGCATGCTAAACACTAAGTGCCGTCTGGGTCACAAATAGGATTATACGTTTAAGGTCGCCACCGGTCCCCCATAGCTTCTCTTGCAATGTAGATCCCCTGGGCCAGATCCACAGTCTTTGCTGTGAGAGGTAAGGGCAGTACTGCAGTATGTGCTCAGGGGTCTATCTTTCTGCTCCACAATCACAGGCAGCAGATTCTTTTATGCCTATCCTGTACAGGTGTGTTCGAAGACCACAATGTCCAGTCCGAAGTCTAAAAATTGATGTTTGTTCTTTCCTATTGAGTTTGTGTATGCTGTCACTCTCTGGTCTGTAATCTCTATTCTGCTTTCTCAACTCCCGCCTGAAAAACTGCTTTAGAGCTGTTTTGGTTTCCTTGTAGCTGTGTGGTGGATGAGGTTTTGAAAGATTACTCCCAGCTTTTGCCAACTCATCTGCTCTCTCATTTCCTTGAATACCTCAG
>CAJHNH020004569.1:182500-197500 GCA_905116865.2 Candidula unifasciata
CCCTTCATCTTTCCAAAATAATTCTGCTTGATATTGTTCCAGGAACTGACAGCAACATAATTTCTCTATAGTTTTCACACTCCTGTAGATCAACTTTTTTGTGCAGTTTCATAAGATATCCTTCTCTCCAGTCTGCTGGTATTACTTCGGTCTGCCAGACCTTACTAAATAATCTATGTAAAAATTCCGTTGATGTGTTTATGTTGGCCCTGATGGCTTCACCTGGGATACCATCTGGGCTAGCAGCCTTTCCTTCCTTGAGAAGATTGATGGCTTTCCTACTTTCCTCTTTAGATGGTATTTCACAGTTGATGTCCAGTTCCATTTCTAAAGGCTGGATATTTTGGGAAACCTCTGGGCCTGGTCTATTTAGAAGTATTCCAAAATATTCAACCCATCTGTATATTTGATCTTAAGCGTTAGTAAGTAACCTTGCTTGGCTATTTTTGATTGATCCAGTTGGCTATATTTTCTTACTAATTTTCTTTTGTTACTGTAAAGTTATCTGAGTTTCCTTTTGCTGCGGCTGTCTCCCTTCTTGTGCTAGATCATTTAAAAATTTCACTTTATCTGCCCTTATACGCCTCCTAACTTTCTTGTTGGCTTGTGTGTACTTATCTTGAGCTCTAGCTTTAGCAGCTCTAGTTTTGCTATTGTTTAAGTCTGCCTTTTCACTTTTGGTTTCTTTAATCGATTGAATTTTTTTTTGTTGTTATCTATGCTTTATGTTTTCGTTCGTTCTTGCAAGAACTTCTACACGAGATGCATTCCAGATTTCCTTGATCTGATGCCAGCAGACTTCGGTACTGATATCTTCGGCTAACTGCTGCAACACCTGGTACCTATAAGAGACTATTACTGAAAAAAATGTTTTCCTAATTTCTTTGCCCCTGAGATATATACCTTATACTTGCTTCTATTATTATAAGATGTTATGTATCTTTTAAGTTTTAACTTGAATTTACTTACCACCAGAAAATTTTCAGTAAATACATCGGCACATCTGAAAGCCAAAACTTCATAAAGGAATGATCTAAACTTTTTGTTAATACTTAGGTGATACATGTGATTGGTTGTCTTATGGTCTGGTGATTCTCGTGTTGCCTTGTGTATTCTTTTATGGGGAAAAAATACTTTCAACAATAACATACTGGTTTCCTGCACAAAAGTTTGTGAACGATTCTCCATTTTCATTCATTATTCCTAGACCATGTCTTCCCATAATTTCTTCATAACCTGTGTTATCTGATCCTATCTTAGCCCTGAGGTCACCCATCAACATTTTTATATTGTCGTTTCTTTCATTATTTATATTATTTTGAAGCTGCATGTAAAATTCTTTCTCAACAGATGCATCGTTATCATTTGTTGGTAACTCTGCATTAACGATATGTTCAACTTCTGTTGCGCTGTTCTATATGACGCTCTCATTATTCTGGGACTTACAGCTTCCCATTCTATTAGTGCCCTGTATGCTTCTTTCGATAGCGTCAGTGCCACTCCTTCACTGTTGGGCGAATTTTCTTCAGTGTCCAGAAAACAAAATTGTTTCCCCTGAATTTAGAATACTTTTCCCCTCTCCAGTCCATCTAGTTTCACATAACACTAAAATATTATTTCTATAATGTTTCATTTCCTTTGCTACTTCCATTGTTTTCCCTATATTATCTAAAAAATATAATATATCCCTATATAATAATAATAATAATAATAAAGATCCCTTTCGGGGATTTGGGAAGAGCGCCCATATTTTTACAGACCATAAGCACTCGGTATCCCTATATAATACATCATATAAATCTTAGTGCACTTGTATTCATGGCGAGGCGCAGACGCCGTCTGGAGGTGACAGGTTCAATTCCCGGCACGGTAACTATAGCTTTCGATTTTTATGTTGTCTATTGTGTTCTTCTATCTTTCTACTTCTTTCTATGAGTGCCGTTCTCAATACTTTCTGTTACTTGATTAATCCCTATATCATAGAGAGTTATAACATTCCAGGTGCCAATTCTAGAGGTTTTCCGAGCTGAAGAGATACGTCGGCGACTTCACCTGGTACCCACTCAAGACTGGGTCGACCTGAGAGGCAAGGCAGATTTTTTATTTTTCAAGTGCGGTTTTCATCTGAACCCCAATCCATGACCTTCGGATCCGCAGGTGATCGTCTAGTAGGTACACCAGGCCGGCTCTCTTGACGTGGAAAAACGTGAACGCATAGCGTTATGGTCGTATCCTTCATCGGAAAAAAAGTGGTTACAGGTGAAAAGTAACCAGAGTTGTGTCAGTGTGGTCACATGTAAGAAGTGACCAGAGTTGTGTCAAGGTGGTTACATGTAAGAAGTGGCCAGAGTTGTGTCAAGGTGGTTACATGTAAGAAGTGACCAGAGTTGTGTCAAGGCGGTTACATGTAAGAAGTGGCCAGAGTTGTGTCAAGGCGGTTACATGTAAGAAGTGGCCAGAGTTGTGTCAAGGCGGTTACATGTAAGAAGTGGCCAGAGTTGTGTCAAGGCGGTTACATGTAAGAAGTGGCCAGAGTTGTGTCAAGGCGGTTACATGTAAGAAGTGGCCAGAGTTGTGTCAAGGCGGTTACATGTAAGAAGTGGCCAGAGTTGTGTCAAGGCGGTTACATGTAAGAAGTGACCAGAGTTGTGTCAAGGTGGTTACATGTAAGAAGTGACCAGAGTTGTGTCAAGGTGGTCACATGTAAGAAGTGGCCAGAGTTGTGTCAAGGTGGTCACATGTAAGAAGTGGCCAGAGTTGTGTCAAACATTTAGCAAAGACAAGTCACTGAAACTGTGGTAGCTACCACAAACAAGTATGAACGGTCTGTCAAAAACAGGAGCTTTTCCGACTTTAAGAGCGCTGGCCTCACCTACCAGAGGACTGGCACAACTAAGAACAAGGCTCTATTGTATCACTATTTGCAGCAGTGCATGCAGACCTGAGAGGACGCAACTCTGCCCCACCCAACTTCCTCCCCGCACCCAAACAAAATCCATTGAACATTTTTCTCTCCCTCGCCGATGGGTTTAGGCGGGCAGCTCGTTGAGCCTGAATAGATAGTATTTAGGTACGCAGGGCTTGTGCTATAACCTCGACTGTGAATGTGAGAATTTTATTTTTACCACGAGTTATAAAAAAACAATTAAATAATCAGTTGAACCAAGTTTTCTAATCTGCGTCTACCCCGAGGAAACCCAGCGTTCTAACCGCTCGGCCAACCATTCATCCGTGTAAAAGAAAGGGAAAATAATAAACAATTAATGAAGGTGCGACAATCACATACCACCAAAAGAAAAGAATCATTAATTTAATCAGGAAACCACCAGCCCGAGCACAAGACGACTATTTTATTATGGACAGACCAGAACAAGTCATTATCCTCCGCCTCAGAACAGGGCACAACCGATTACGTAACCACATGTACAAAAATTCAAGATAGGTGGATCAGCCATGTGCACCTGTGTAAATGTGCCCCAGACAGCAGAGAGTGCACTCCAGGATTGCATCGATTTTGACACATTAAGGCAAACCTTTTGGCCACAAAGAACAACAGTGGAACGTAAACTCTATGGACGACTGAATGAACTAACAACGACGGTGAAATTTAAACAAGAGACAAAACTGCTGATATAGACAACTTATTTCAGGCGAACTAAAGAAGAAGAAGAAGAATAAACAATTAAAGAAAATTCGAAAAAAAACGCAAACTCCAAACCGCGGGCAATTGTTTTAGCATAGACAAATATCCCAGAAAGAACTTTAAGTATTATTGAAACTACACAGCAAAGTGGTGCGACCCTAGTATTGCGCATGCGCATTTACAAACGTAGCTTTAATTGAAAGTCAATGTAAAAAAAAAAAAAATTACTTTTGAAAATTTTCCTTACAAATTTCACCACCTATTTCAAACTATGACATCCCGGCATCAAAATAAACATATGCTAAAATTTAAGCGAAATTGTTCGCGTAGTCTAAGGGTAATATATATATATATATATATATATATATATATATATATATATATATATATATATATATATATATATATTAGCTGTACCCGGCCACGCGTTGCTGTGGCATAGTTTGGCTAAATGGAAATGAAATATATAATTTGACAATATTTTTTCACAGCCGGGGTTTTCATTTGAGGAAATTTGTTACTTAGTGTATGTCGTTTGGTGTATCTTTGTGTAGAATGTGAAAATTAGTTAAATGCCATTTGCTTTTCTCTTATTAGTGAGACGCCAGATGTGGTTAAGGCTCTTTCGGAGCCATGGAAAAGTGCGCAAGTACTGTCCCAGTAGCACAATGGCTGTGTACACGTCACTCATAACCTCTATAATGCCTTTCTTGCCAGACCAATGAGTAATTCTAAATTCACACACACTTACATATGTTGTTTTTTCTTACATCTTATCTTTCTTAATTGTTTTCTTCTTCTCTTCTGCCTTTTCAGCCCCCAATTGAGCATAGGCCCCCAACCTACTCACGCCAAGTCGTTCTATCTGTTGCTATCGCATGAAGCTCTTCTCATGTCCTCTCTATCTTTTATAACTTTCTAGCGTGGGTTGAAAATGGTTTATCTATCTGTAAAGTTGCTAGACGGCTTGCTGAGTCACACTCAAATAATGAAAAAATTTTGGAAAGATCTCAGGCCACAGGAAGTATAAAGGATCGCCCCTTTCAGCTTGCCCTAGATGCACCAATAAATGTGATAACCAGTACGTCTTGCTGTCAGCTATGCGCCTTCGAAAAGCGACTTGTCCCATTCTAAGATGTCAGCTGAGACCAGCTGTAAACTTGATGTCAGTGGAAACCCATTGGCAGACGATTACATGAACTTGGACTCTCTGCTCGACGCCCTGCAATCAGAATCACTTTTACTCCTGCTCAACGCAGACCCTGTGTTGCTTAGTGACGTGAGCACATCAGATACACAGGGCAGCAATGGAGAAAACTTTTCTTGCCGTATGAATCTCGCTCTACTGTATCATTCAATGATGGCAGGATTTGAGTTGGGAGACAGTAAGTAGGGTCATTTACTGATGACATAATCCGAGAGGCGTATCGTTATGGTAGGGTCATGGTCTAGAAATGTTTCAACAGATGCTCTAGGACCTCACTCTTAATCATTGAGGGCAACTTGACCGACCCAAGATACCTGAATGAAATCTTGAGACCAGTTGTTCAGCCTGCTCTGGAGGCTATAGTTGGTAATGTCACCCTGCAAGATGATAATGCTCGACACCATCGAACTCGTCTGGTAAATGACTTTATTTGGCAACACTGGATCATCAGGATGTCGTGGCCGGCTCATTCACTCGACCTTTCTCTGACTAAGCAATTCCAGGAAGCCCTGGGTCAAAGATTGTAAACAAGTCACTCCCTGCCCATTGCCGTACTCTTCGGACACTAGTTGACTGAGTGCATCTACGCTGTCTTGCAAATAGCTTTATTTGTCAAAGTTGGATCATCAGGATATCGTGGTTTCTCAAGATACTCTCCAGACTCTAGTGCACTCGGTGCATCTGCATTGTCTTGAATACCCATCTATACCTGATGGTGATATAGTATACCTGGCGATACCTGATGTCTAGTTGTCCAGCATTTATTGTGTGAACATTGATAAGGTGGGTGGCACATTCACAGCTTTCTTGCGTTTGAATGTTTCTGCTTCTTGACAGGACAGGTCAATTTGCTTTTCACTTTTCAATTATATTTCTTACGTTTATATCTGATTTGTTTTAAGGTTTCAACCAAGCTTTTTTTTTTCTTTTTCTCAGTGGCACTTGGCTTTTCACGTGTAGTATTTTCACAAATTCTTCATCTATATTAATAAAAACGTTAATTTTCCAAGTTTGTTAGCTCTAAACTCGGAAACTACTAAACCGATTGCTTTCAAATATTCACACAAGGTTGCCTCTGACTCAAAGCGTGATTTTTTTTGGTCATAAAATCGCACAAACCACGAACGACGTAGCTCCAGCTACGGTCAAATCATTATTTGTTTTATTGCGTGCCTAGATTTGTTTTTAGTCAATTGGCCACCTTTGAGTAAGAAACACCGAACTTCACATTATATTATGTTCTTTCATTTCTACTAAATGCTTGAGTATTTAGTAGCGTAGTTAATTGTAAGCATTCACCATTTTACACGGGTAATAGGGGTTCGATTCCACGCTCGGTGACATATTTTTTGGGCCACTAACTGGGTGGCTGGCACGTTGTGTTGTGGTTTACAGCTCTGCTGCGATATCTACGCCTTTTTCTCGCTCGGTTTGGGGGTTTACAGCTAGCCTGCGATAGCGGCGACGTGATGTTGGTCATGTCCCGGGTAATCTTCGTTCGCCCTTGAGAGGACCATTGGCACGTTGTGTTGGGGTTTACAGCTAGGCTGCGATATCGGACCCAAACTCTTCAGTCTTAGGTAGTATAGTTGTACGTATTCCGCCCTTCATGTGGTTGACCGGTGTTCGATTACCCACTGGGTGCTAATTTTTCTTTTTTCCTCAATAGGGCTGTTGACACGCTGTGTTGTGGTTTACAGCTAGGCCGCGATATCTGCACCTTTCGCCCAAAGACATCCGATTTCAGTAAAGTCCCATTTATCCTCCCCGCGACGCTTCACTCGATCAAAAACTATTCGTTGATGACAGAAGCTGTTAACTATGACTGCTTACAGTCCAGTTTACTTTGGGTCGACACGGATGCCAAGGTCATTTAACATTGGTCCCTTCGGAGAGGGAGAGATGACGTGTGCTGATTTTTATTTCCATTATTTGTGAGTATAGAACGGACCACTACTGTGGGTTCCATCATTGGTTATGTAATGGATTTTTTTTTCCTTGTTGGGAGTTCAATTACACTAAACAGTTCGTGGCGACAACATGCGGCGCTAACCCCTCTGGCTACACCGACCTGCACAGACAGTAGTGACTGCTGTTTGTTTTTGTTCTGAAGGTGGTGGTGGTAATGGTAGCAGTAGTACCGGTACTAGATGGGTAATGTGGTAGTTGTTACACTGGCCACATTTACTTCTTAGTACACATTAATGCTCTCGATTTTTGTCTGGGTGGACACGGATGCACAGCTCAATTTAGTTACAATATTTCGTCAGATGATGAGGTCCCCATCCTTCGGTGAGGATGATATGATTAGTGGAGGAAAAAAAAGAGGGGGGGGGGTTATGGCAGACACTGTTAACTGAGAGAGCTTAAAATATTATTATAAAGTTATCATTTCTTAACTATTTCTATTTTAATAATTTTGCCACGTGATGATTTTTCATTCCTTCGGAGAGGGAAATATTATTTGGGAGTGGGGGGAGTTCGGGGGGAGGGGGGGGGCTATGGGAGACACTGTTAGCTGAGAGAGCTTAAAACATTATTGTCAAGTTCTCATTTCCTAACTATTTCTATTTTAATACTTTCGCCAGGGATGATTTTCCAATCCTTTGGAGAGAAAGATATGACTGGGTGGAGGGAAGATGGAAGGGAGTGAGGGTTATGACAGACACTGTTAGCTGAGAGCTATTTTCTTTCTGTTCCATTTCACCATTCTGGGCCACAGCAAGGCGTGGCCAGGTACTGCTAGTATTATATATATATATTAATAATTGTTAATGTTGAAAAAAAAAAGTATTGAACATTTTGAATGATGTCGTCTTTGGTTTACATTTTACCTGTGCAGTTTTATCAAGATTCCAACTTTCATCCTGAAACAGTAATGTGAAAATAAAAAAATGTATAACATGCAGTTTAATTTAATGATTCCTAACAAGTTGTTTGACCCGTTTAAGATGAAAATGTTAGTAATACATTTACATGACATAAAACGACATACAGATGTTGTTTGATGTATCTTTGTGTAGAATGTGAAACTCGGTTAAATGCTTTTTGCTTGTCTCGTAGTGAGACGCCAGATGTGGTTAGGCTCCTTGGGAGCCAGTGAAGAGTGTGCAAGTACTGTCCCAGTAGCACAATGGTTGTGTACACATCGCGCATAACCTCTCTAATGCCTTTCTTGCCAGACCAATGAGTAATTCCAAATTCATACACACTTACATATTTATTTTGTCTTGCATCTTGTATTTCTTTAGTAAATGTTCCCTTCTTCTCTTCTGTCTTCCTAGCCCCCAATGGAGCATAGGCTCCCATCCTACTCACGCCAAGTCATTTTTTCTTTTGCTATCGCATGCAGCTCTTCCCATTGTCCCCCCCCCCCCCCCCCCCCCCATCTTTCTAAATTGCTAGCGTGGGTTGAAAATGGTTTATCTATCTGTAAAGTTGCTAGACAGTTTTCTGAGTCACACTCAAAGAATTTTAGAAAGATCTCAGGCCACAGGAAGTATGAAGGATCGCCCCTTTCAGCTTGCCTTAGATGCACCAATAAAGGTGATAACCTGTACGTCTTGCTGTCAGCTCTGCGCCATCAAACAGCGACTTGTCCCATTCTAAGATGTCAGCTGAGACCAGCTGTAAACTTGATGTCAGTGGAAACCCATTGGCAGACGATTACATGAACTTGGACTCTCTGCTCGACGCCCTGCAATCAGAATCACTTTTACTCCTGCTCAACGCAGACCCTGTGTTGCTTAGTGACGTGAGCACATCAGATACACAGGGCAGCAATGGAGTCAACTTCTCTTGCCGTATGAATCTCGCTCTACTGTATAATTCAATGATGGCAGGATTTGAGTTGGGAGACAGCAAGGAGGGCCATTTACTGATGACATAATCCGAGAGGCGTATCGTTATGGTAGGGTCATGGTCTAGAAAGGTTTCAACGGATGCTCTAGAAAACCACTCTTAACCATCCAAGGCAACTTGACTGACCCAAGATACCTGAATGAAATCTTGAGACCATTTGTTCAGCCTGCTCTGGAGGCTATAGTTGGCAATGTCACCCTGCAAGATGATAATGCTCGACCCCATTGAGCTCGTCTGGTAAATGACTTTATTTGGCAACACTGGATCATCAGGATTTCGTGGTTTCTCAAGATACTCTTCAGACTCTAGTACACTCGGTGCATCTGCGCTGTCTTGAATACCTAGCTATACCTGATGGTGATATACTATACCTGGCGATACCTGATATGTTGTTGTCCAGCATTTATTGTGTGAACATTGATAAGGTGGGTGGCACATTCACAGCTTTCTTGCGTTTGAATGTTTCCGTTTCTTGACAGGACAGGTCAATTTGCTTTTCACTTTTCAATTATATTGCTTACGTTTATATACGATTAGTTTTAAGGTTTCCACCAAGTTTTTTTTTTTTTCTTTTTCTCAGTGGCACTTGGCTTTTGACGTGTAGTAATTTCACAAGTTACTTTATATATATATATATATTAACATTTGTTAATGTTGAAAAAAATAAACTATCGAACATTTTGAATGATGTCGTCTTTGGTTTACATTTTACCTGTGCAGTTTCATCAACATTCCAACTTCCATCCTGAAACATTAATGTGAAAATAAAAATGTATAACATGCAGTTTAATTTAATGATTCCTAACAAGTTTTTTGACACGTTTACTAAGATGAAAATGTTAGCAATAAATTTACATGACATAAAACAGCTTATATATTCATTTAAAACTTGTGCATTCAGCAAATTATTTATTTTGATTAGTTTTATGTATGGGTGTAAACTATATTTGATGTGTCTTTATGAAGTGTGTAATATTACACACAATATGAAGTTATAAATTGTATTTCCTAGAAGCAGCTATAAAACCTTTCCTATATATGTATAAGATATACAGGTACATTTTGAAATTATGTCGTCTTTGACTTATATTTTACCTTGACACTTTCACCAAAATGTGGTTCTGGGTTCCGAAACAGTTACGTGGAAAAAACAATGTTTAACATGCAGTTTTATTTAATGATGCCTAACAAATTTGTTGATACGTTTGCAAAAAGAAAAGTTAAAAATACATTTACGTGACATAAAAGAGTTTCTTTATTCATTTAAAATTTGTGATTCGGCAAATATTTTATGGTGTTTGGTTTCATGTTTGTAAACTATAAAATTGAATATGTTCTTATGATGTGTCTAATATTACACAAATGACGTAATTTTTTTTTTTTTCAAGAGGTATCTATGAAACCTTTTCTAAATATGTATAAGATATACAGATAGTGGACGTAATTAAACAAAATTCATGTTTTCGTCGGGAAAAAAGAAAAAAACTAGACATGATCTTGTGAAGTGTGAGTAGGAAATGTTAATATTGTTCATTGTGGAAATCAATTAGAAGTGGGAGGATGATAAATATTTTTTTCAACGAATTTAAATTAATGGCATGGCCATTCAATGAACGCAGGACTTAAACAATATATAATGTCAGCATAAGCCAAAGGGCTAGTTAGTTAGTTAGTTAGTCTTTCCTCTTGTGTCGAGTGCGGCACATAGGGCAGAGGTCATGACTCTCCATGCATGGCGGTTCGTTGCAATCCGTTGTAGGTCTTGGATGTTTGAGTGGCCCATGAGCGAGCCTTCCCTGATGATAGTTCTACGTAGGGTTTATAAGCCAAAGGGCTTTATTTAGTATTCCTGTCCTGGCTGATAGGCGCGTATGTGCAACATGGAGCTGTCAGAAATTAGCATTCCACTAAAAGGGACAAAACATTGGATTAATTGACACACAGAAGGCGCTATCGTTTGTGGGAGCTTGGTCAGCTTTTAAACGAATGAACGAACGGACTATTGGACTTTATTAAAGAAGAGACTGGGGTACTTATGGATCTAACCGGAGTGCTGTGATGATTACCCCTCACTAATCATTAATCACCGCTGCTAGCAGGCATCTTCCTTGGTTCAGTAATCATGTCTGCTCACAGTGCCACACACATACACTGTACTTGTGCTATCTTCAGAACTGGCTACTTTACATAATTGCAATAAGTCATCTCCTACTTGCAGTAAGTAGTTGATGACCTTGGGCTGGTTGTCTAGGAGATGATATTTCTAGCGAACGATCTTAGCACACATTTTTTAGGATGACACCGACTTTAAAGTACGATACAGTCTTTTGACATCTCATCACTTACATCAAATGTCCTGTCCGTGACCTAATTCACAGCTTACATGCACCAAGTCGTTCAGATGCCAACACGCTGACTTCTCACACTTTCATAGACCAGAGTTCGCCGCCTTCACTTCCACATCGTCGCATAGATGGATCTGGTCATTTTCTCAAGCTCTACACACCTTGGTTTGGCTGGATTTGGCTACGATGAATATTGTCGTCTGGTCTTCTTTCGCAACACTCAGTTTTACGTTCTCATTCTCCCGAACACTTTCAAGTCCTCTCGCTCTGACGGTCAACACATACTAACACATACTAACTTGACCAGACTGGGGTCATATAATAGAGTCCCTTTACAATAAATGACTGTGTTTAAAATTTTTTGAAAGCAAAACATAATTTCGTGGTCAAGTGGAAAGAAAAAGGTTATTGGCTTGATCCGTTTGTTTAAAGTGATATCCTCCCTTCATTTGAAAAAAAAAATCCCTTTTGCGCAAAGCGGTGACTCTTAAAATGAAAAATCTATCTTTATAGTGACTTGAGACAGCAATCAGGCTCAATGGTCTCACTAAAAGACTTTCCTAAATTGAACATTACGGTCTGTGTTGTGAATACGTTACCCATTTTTTTGAATCACCACTTGCAGTTTTTTCCTGAAAAAGTAATGTGAAATACATAACTTTTACCTTTTTACGCAACCCAAGTTATTTTATACATTCACAAGCAGTACAGTAAGTACGGAATGTGTACGTTGCATATATCTTCTTCTCATTCTTCGGTAGCCCACAAAAGCATGCCGGGCACGTTCTATCTTTGTCTAAGCTAGGCTGCGATATCTGCGCCTTCCACTCAGTACATCCTGTTCAACAGAAACATTAGCCTACCTTTACGACATCCCCCTCAATGCATCAGTTGGTCTATTCTCTGTTTTCCCCTAAAAACTTGGAGTCAGAAATCCCACGCGGACTTTGCCATAAAATGTATTCTTTATTCTTGCCTCAAATATGAAATCACATTATTGTGATATGTGTGCTCTTCGACCTGGTGTCACCGACTTCAACGTCCGTTTCTGTTGCCTCTAGTTAATGAGTATGTGGAATTATATTTTCAATTGGAATTATTGAATGCACTTGAAATATTTAAATAAAATATGAGATGTAATAAACTTATCCCACACTTTTGTTTAGAAAGTTCGAATGTCCTTCTGGCAATGTTGTTGATTTTTTTAATGTTTTTTGATAATTATTTTTTTTTTCATTTATATCTTATGCTCATGTCAAACCGCCAGGCGGCAAGCATTCATGGTTCCTCAAAGCTTGTTCCACACACTTACCTCTTGGGGCCAGGCGTATTTTCGTAGTTGTAGCTATAGTAGGAAGGCCTCAAGAATGTGCTCAGGTGATTTTTGGTCTTCTGACAGGCACACTCTGGGGTTTTTTTTTTTTTTTTGGTCATGTGGTAGTTGAGCCTGCAGTGTCCTGTGGTGTCCTGTTGTTACCCAGGAAATTATTGTATGCTATTTTCTGTTGAGTCTATTGCTAGGGTCTTGTGAATGTTTACTATTGGTTTGTTTTCTCCCCGATTCTTTGTATTTACACATGAAGAGTGATCTGATTTCTAATAATTGCAATGAATTGGCGTGTGGTCGCTGTCTCTGTCCGCTATCTCATTTTCTGGAATGCTGCAGTAGGCCTGGGTCCACATGAGAACGTTTTGATTGTTTTCTGAGAACATTTGGCTGGTCTGTTCTCTCTCTCTATGTTCTCGCGGATGCCTATGAAGTAGAGGAATGGAAGCTAGAAAAAGTTGCTGATACTAATCAGAGAGTCTGAATCTGAGCTAACCTTCTACTCTAGACAATAGCGGACATTAAGTATACCAGACATAGCGATAGCAAACATCCAACGACGAGCATAAAGAGAAGTGATGAAACAGCTGTGGGAAAGTGATCGCAAACCAGTTAGACTCATGATAGCAGGGACCAAGCAGCCGGGAAAGAGGAAGATGATAGTCAGCTGGAACTACAAGAAAGCAGACTGTGACCTCAAGAAAATTTTACAGAAGAGAAACATAGATCCTTTTTCAGCTAATTAGATTAGGGAAAAATAACAAAACGAAAGCCTTGCTTATACTGTGCACACAGATCAGTATATAATGAAAGCCAAACGGGGTCTGGCGGCGATGAAAGTGGTGGCAAACTGTGAGCAGCGTCATCTATGTCTTCAATAACAGGTTCTGGTCCTTTCTGTTTTTGAATACGCGATGGCGATCCTGACTCTCAGCCATAAGCAGATGAAAAGGATAGAAACGGTACAGAACGAGGCTATGCGCATTGTACTTGGGTGTAAACGAGATACAGCATGCAGGGCTATGCGCTACCTTCTATATTTTACAACCATGGAAGACGGAATACAAATTTCCTGAGCTCGTGCCTACCTGACAGTCAAGGTGGACACACAACATCCATTACATGTTCAAATCAAGAAGATAAAAGGCAGCAGGTTAAAAAGAGGCAAATTGTGGATGGGTCAAGCCAAGGACATTATTTTACAGGTATGTTCACCTGAGGACATAGAACCCGGCGAGGAGTGGATGCAAGTGCCTTCAGAATGATGTACTTATTTTCTTGTTTGCATCCAACTAGACATAAACTGCAGACAACAGAGTCCGGCTGCCGTGGGAAGCAAAAGTTCAAGCTTTGATTTTCGAGAACGCTCTAGAGGGTGATGCTGTCATTTACAAAAATGATTCTGTAATCCGCCATGTTAGAAGCTTGTGGGCTTTTACGACTCAGTTTGGAGTGAGAGTTGTGAAGGAATATTCTGGAGCTTTTGTCGTAACTACAAGTAATATGACTATGAAGGTCATGGCTGTGACTAAAGCAGTAACATGGATAGAGACACAGACTTTCATCGGGGCGTGCTTTCTCGGTGACTCGATGAGTATGCTCAGGAAGATAGAGAAGGGCTGGGTCCGCAGTGGTTGGTGGTTCTACAAAATTAACGTTTGACAAGGATTAGTTTCATTTTCGTGCAAGGATATGTGGGGGGTACAAGGAAACGAGCAAGCTGATAGGCTTGCTGGTAAGGCTACTGTGAAAGCCGGACAAGCCATGGATCAGGCTGATATACTGGATGCTCTAAGAGAGTTAAGACGTTTGAGTGTACCAACTGAGAACTGTGACTCTGCAACCATGGTCAAACTGCAAGAACAACATGTTTAACGGGATGTCGCCAAACAAGAACACAACGCGGGTAGTCAAAGAAGAAGAATAAACCAACACAGAACTGGTGTCGTTAGCCGCTACACGCTGTGGGATATGCTGAGGAGATGATCCGAGCATTTATGAACTGAGTGGTTTGACGTGCAGTGAGGATAATCTGTCGACTAACTAACTAACTAACTAACTAACTAACTAACTAACTAACTAACTAACTAACTAACTAACTAACTAACTAACTAACTAACTAACTAACTAACTAACTAACTAACTAACTAACTAAACTAACTAACTAACTAACTAACTAACTAACTAACTAACTAACTAACTAACTAACTAAACTAACTAACTAACTAACTAACTAACTAACTAACTAACTAACTAACTAACTAACTAACTAACTAACTAACTAAACTAACTAACTAAACTAACTAACTAACTAACTAACTAAACTAACTAACTAACTAACTAACTAACTAACTAACTAACTAACTAACTAACTAACTAACTAACTAACTAACTAACTAACTAACTAACTAACTAACTAACTAAACTAACTAACTAACTAACTAACTAACTAACTAACTAACTAACTAACTAACTAAACTAACTAACTAACTAACTAACTAACTAACTAACTACTAACTAACTAAACTAACTAAGTAACTAACTACTACTAACTAACTAACTAACTAACTAACTAACTAACTAACTAACTAACTAGCTAACTAACTAACTAACTAAC